>PVLC010042971.1:0-12794 GCA_004027655.1 Graphiurus murinus | reverse complement strand
AAGCTTTGGGATCCTCTGGGAATCAGAGCCATGGCAACAATAGCTGCTGCCATTGCTGTAAATGTTTCCTTGAGTGCTAGAGTGTGCCCACAGCCCACCCCTGCAGCACGGCTGGGGAGGAGCCCAGGACCTTCACAGAGTCAGGGAGGCTGTTCTTCTCCACATCAGTCCAACTCTTCCTTCAGGTCGCAACTGCCTCCGAGCTCCTGGGAACCCCCAGGGCCTGGGCTGCATCTAGCCGGTGAGTCATTTCTGTTATTTGATGGCCAGTGTGAACATTAGTTTTTAGCATGGTGCAGTGAATGCTCCTAAGCCGGTCCCTCCTGCCTGTCATGACTACTTGCATGACTATTGCAACTAAGCTCCCAGTGCCTCAGTTACCACATCTGAGAACTGGGGAGAGTAGCAGTGGCTGACTCTAGGGTGGTTGAAATGAAATGACCGTGCGCTCAGCTTGGTTAATCACAAGCACCAGGTAAGTGATAGCACCGCTTGTTATTTGTCGATATGTGTTGGGCGAGGAGGCTGCAGCCGCTGCTGAGGCGGGAGGTTCATGTCTGGAGGTTTTCAGTGCATGGCCCTCTCTGCGCAGTGGCAGGGTTCTAGTCCTGGCTCTCGTCTTATTGTTTTTGGCAGAGCACCTCTGTTCTCTATTCTTGGCTTGAGACGCTCTTGGTTCTTTATTCCTCCTGGGGAGATGCTGAAGTCAGAGGACGGGAGGAGGGTGCTGGGGCTGGTCCTGGACCAGCTGCTCAGAAAGGCATAGGTAGCTGCTTCCAAGATATTGCAAGGATGGATGCTTTGAGCAGAGATGTGAGCTGGAGAACCACACTCAGATGTCGCCCCTGGGTTGGGGAGAAAGGACAGGAACCTTCTCCTAAGTGATGGGCAGTGAGTGTCTTGTCTGGCTCTGGAGGTGAGATGGGCCTAGAGGTCAAAGCAGGTCTTGGTGGGCAGGGTTGGGTCTTCAGGCCCATCTTTTAGTGCATCTTGATGAATTTGTGAATCTGTAGTAGACAAGCAACATGTGTATGCCTAAAATGTGGTTGGAAATCCCCCTGAAAACTTAAAATGTTCTGTTGTGACAGGTGCATTGCTGTAGGTTCATGTTCAGGGCACCCCCTAGGCCTGGCTATCCCATTCCTGTTCCCTTTCCCAACCCATCATAAATGGTCCTTCAATCCCTGTCCTGCCCTCAGACCTGGAAGAAGCTTGGTTTCCAATAGGGAACTGGTTATAGAGTGTGAAGTGCCAGTCTAGGGTTTTCTGATTGACTGAATGGCAGTACCTCATGGGATGCTTCCTGTTTACTGGGTTTGTTTAGATTGGAGTCAATCAGAGAAAGAAGCAAAGGTCGTACCTAACCAAAGAACACTGCCGAAAGGTCCACAGAGGCTCCTGCTAATAAGTACTGTTATCTTGTTGGGTGTTAAGAGCTGCTAGTCAGGGATTGGCTTATTCTTGATTTAGCAGTGAGCCTTACCCATGAGGAACTACAGACATTGCCGGGAGAACCAGGCATGGGATATGGCCTGGGTCTTATTTGTACTTTGTTTTGGGTTTTGAGCTTCTTAGGATGCTTGTCTGAGCAGGATTCTTCAGGTGGAAGTACCTGATGTGAGAAGCCCCCAGGCCCTGAGTTTAATGTTTGAAAAAGAACATGGAGACTTCCAGAGAGGGGGTAGCGTACTGGAGACTGCCTGGGTTCAAATCCTCTCATTATCTGTGTAAACTCAGGCGAGTGACATACCCTCTCTGGGCCTCAGCTTCCACATCTGTGAAATATTTATCCCTTAGAGGTGACGTGAGAATTGAGTGAATGCAGTAAAGTCTTTAGAATGGAATTTGCCTTGTGCGTAGCATATGCTCAAATGTGTCAGATATTCTCACTCTTATTTGTCTCCTGTGCTTTTTTTTTTTTTTAACTTACTTATGTTTGCAGTGCTGGGGATTAAGCCCGGGGCCTTGCTAATGCTAAGCACATGCTCTATGACTGCGCTATACCCAGAGTCTTTTAAATGGTGACAGGCTCCCTATATCTGAACAGTCCTTGGTAGGAAGTTATCTTAGGAAAGCACAGATTAGCCCTGGGTCCATGCTTCTGAAGCTATTCATGGCTTCCTACATCCACACAATGATGTTCACATCCTATGCCTTGGCCTTCAGGGCCTCCAGCCGTGGGGTCCTAACCCATCACCTATCCCACAGTTCCTCTGGCTTCTTCTTCACCAGTTGCCCTGGGGTCTTGCCCTCATCCCAGCCTCAGCCCTGTCTTCTCCCCTTCCAGGCCCAGCTTATCTGTCCCCTCCTCCACCAGGCCTCCTTCAGCACCTGTACCTTCTTGCCCCAGCCAGAACCTGGGTTCTGTCTCCCATAGGCTCTGACTCCTCTCTGAGCCTCCATCTCACGGCTGGGCCCCTGGGACGTCTCATCGGATGGGTTGGGTGATTGGAAGTGGGGCTTCTCTGTGTCAGGGAGCACTCTCTGTAATGGAGTGTCTGCCCAATGGATGCACCTGAGAGCAGACTGGCAGGGGGAAGGGAATGGGCCCATAGTTTGCCGTCTGCTCTGCTCCCAGGCTGCAGAGCAGGAAGGCGGTCTCATTTTGTTTTTCATGGATCTGGGTGTCAAACCATAGTTGATTTATGGCTGGCCACGGCCCAGCCACATGCTCTGAGATTTCACTGGCTGAACTTTCCCTTAGAAATGTGGACTTGAGAGGCCTCTTACCCTTTGAATGGCTGTTTTCCAGAAAATACTGTTTTAGACACTGCTGGAACATTGATCTCCTTAACTCACTACAGAATTTCAAACCCAGTGTGGTGGTGCACACCTATAATCCCAGTACTTGGGAGGCTGAGATGGAAGAATCACAATTTTGAGGACAGCTTCAGCAATCTAGTGAGACCCTCAGCAACTTAGCAAGACCCTATTTCAAAATAAAAAAACAAAAGGCTAGGAGTGGGTTCAACCATCAACACCAACAAACAAAACAAAAAATGAGGAGGATCTATGTTGGATTGTTCTAATTTCTCCCATTGAGACCAGCATAGCTTTTAAAAAGGAATAGATCAGGCAAGGTCCCTGTCCAGGTAGAGGTCATAGGGCATGGGGAAGGTAAGGCAGTAACAGGTGGAAATTGCTGGGTCATATGCTGGACTGTCCTCAAAGGGCCATGGGGATGCAGGGACAACGAGCCAGGTCACTCTGAGTGAGTGGGGGCGGGGGGTCATGAGCAGCACAGGATTAGGGGGACCTTGTGCAGGTAGCTTTATCAGTGTAGCACCCCGTGGGGAGGTGGCATCTGAGAAGAGGTGGGATTTGGGCCAGGGGAGAAGGAGGAAAGAGCACACTAGATGGAAGCCCCATAGGAGCAAAGGCCTCTGGACGGGCAGCCTGGGTACTGGGGAGGGGGATGCCCAGCTAGCTGGATGGGGAGAAGCAAGGGAAATGAGGCCGTGAAAGGGGTGGAAAAGAGAGAATTAGTACCTACTTACCTGCTTACCTTAGCAACTAGCTTATCTCTAAGGGTTCAGGTCTGGAGGGGGGTGGGGGGCCTACCAGGCCCAAATCATGCCTAAAAGTACAGGCAGAGATGCTTGCAACGCAGTCATTTCACAACAATGACAACACACACACACACGCACACACACACACACACACTTCTTAAGTCAATGGCTGTGCAGACAGGCTGAAGAGCAAGGGCAGATGGCATGTGGGCACCAGGTATAGGACAGTGCAGCGTGGGGTGCCACCCTGTTCTGAGGACACAGACAGCTTTGCTCTTTGGGGCCCAGCCTTTCTTGTCATGGAGTTTCTCCCTGAATGCAGCTGGTGACAGCCACTCTGTGATGAGGGTAGGGAGGCCGAGCAGTGGTCCTCACGACGACTTTGCAGATGAGGCAACTGAGGCCCGAGCACCCCAGGGGAGGGATCCTGTTAACCCAAGTCCCCAGAGCCTGTGGGGATGGCCTGTGCTCTCGAGGCCTGCTCACCCTGGGGCCTCTTGCCTGGGAGGCGCAGTCTTGAAAGCTTTACTTCAAGGGGGCTGGGGCAGCTGTGGTTGGACTTTTGGCATGTCTTGCTTGTCATGTCTTGACAAGGAGATCGGGTAGGGGCTAAGGATGTGCAGTCCCCAAGCTGGGAACAAATCTCATGTCTGTGGCCACCCACAGGTTGCATACTGAGTCCAGGGGATCTGGCAAGGATGAAGAAACGGGCTACCATAGACTCAGGGGAATCTGACTACACACCCCAAGAGGACTCTTGCTCCAACTCCCCAGATGGAGATCCTAACTCCAAGCCATCTCCGGCCAAGCCCCATATCTTCTCCACAACCAAGAGCCGTACCCGCCTCTTTGGGAAGGGTGACTTGGGGGAGGAGGTGTCACCTATGGATTGCGCCTATGTGGAAGGGGAGCCCATCTCCTGCCCAACCATCACAGTCAGCTCAGTTGTCATCATCCAAAGACCTGGGGATGGTCCCAACTGTGCCAGGTAAGTCTGGAGGCCCCTCCTTGCTGGGAGCCCAACTAGCTCTGTGGGCGGCGGCCCCAGCCAAGGAGGTATCACGAGTGGTCCCGCTTCACAGAGCTAGGGATCTGGGGAGCCTTTGGAGGTGGTCTGGTCCAGTATCTGCACTTGTAAGATCTCATGGGATCCATGATCACTGAGGCTGGTGGATATGCTGATTCTAGCTTCTAGTCGATGGCTAAGTGTCCTGGCCTGGAATGCTCACCTGCCCTAAACGCTTCTAGCTCAAGGCCAGGAGCTTTTAGTTTTTATTTATTTATTTATTTTTTTTGCGGTACTGGGGATTGAACTCAGGGGCATTCTACCTTCGAGCTATACCCCCAGCCCTATTTTTTATTTTTTATTTTGAAACTGAGTCTCACTAAGTTGCAAGAACAAAACAGCTCCAGTGAGGAGCCTGCCAGCCCTCTTCTCTCCCCCAAGGCAGGGCAGGGAGGACACACAGGCTGGCTGCTTTTCACGGCAGGGTGAGGATGCTTTTACATTTATCAGCTCCCTTCAGGCTGATGACCCCAGAGCCCCAGCAGAGAGGCTGGGTGGGCTGGGTGTAAGAGGAAGTGGGGGTGGCGAAGACATTCACAGTGACACCTATAGACAGAACAGAGGGTGACATATAACGTGCCACGGTTCCCTGTTACATTGGTTTCCTAGATGGTCACCTTTTGGTTTTGCCTTGACAGGCTCCCAAGGCCCCAGGGCCTAGGGGAGACCAAGGTCTGAGATGAAGGTATTTATTATCTGGTTCCCAGGCAGCTGTCCCAGGACTCCGCCCCCACTGGTACCGAGAAGCCCTTCAAGCTGTACGATCGCAGAAGTATCTTCGATGCTGTGGCTCAGAATAACTGCCAGGAGCTGGAGAGCCTGCTGCCCTTCCTACAAAAGAGCAAGAAGCGCCTCACCGACAGCGAGTTCAAAGGTGGCCCCTTAGAGGGCTGGTGCCCCAGGAAGGAACCCCTCGTCCCCACCCGCTCTGACTGTCCCTCTGTCTTTCAGACCCAGAGACGGGGAAGACCTGTTTGCTGAAAGCCATGCTCAACTTGCACAATGGGCAGAACGACACCATCTCTCTGCTCCTGGACATTGCCCAGCAGACAGACAGCCTGAAGGAGTTTGTCAACGCCAGCTACACAGACAGCTACTACAAGGGTGAGGGGTGGGTGTGGTGCAGCTCACCTGCACACCTGGAAGCAGAGGATACAGAGAGCATGGGACCTCCTTTTTCCTCCATGCTCCTTGCTCTCTGTACCAGCCACCAGGTTGATTTCTCTTAGTTCTCTGCCTTCCTCATCTGCAGCCCCCCTCCCCTTGGTCCTGAGGTCTCTGCTTCTCCACTGCTGTCCTGGTGGTCCCTGCCCCTGGAAGCTACAACCTCCAGCCTCTCTGCTACTGTCCCTTGCCCCAGGGGAATTTTGATGACTTTACCTTGCAATCTGATATCAAGACCTCCCTGAGCCTCCGCCTCCTTTGGGGATTCTTGCCTGGGCTCCTGCTGGGGGAAGGCTAGGGTGGGGGTCATCCAGGGACTTTCTGTTCAGCTCCTCCTGTAGCAGCTGCTGCCTGTCCAGGGCCACTCCCTGGGTGCACCTGTCCAGGTCCCCTGCAGGACTGTGATCACAAAGCCAACAGTGAGCATCTCCTAGGCCAGACTGCACTGCACATTGCCATCGAGAGGAGGAACATGGCCCTGGTGACCCTTCTGGTGGAGAATGGAGCAGACGTCCAGGCTGCGGCCAATGGGGACTTCTTTAAGAAAACCGAAGGGAAGCCTGGCTTCTACTTCGGTAGGGACACCTTTCGGCAGACTCTTGGCTTGTTGACTATTGCTAAAAGGAGGATTTGGGCGGAGGCAGAGGAAGCTGGAGGCCTGGTGGTGTAGGGACCTGCTGGTCTCATTCTCAGGGCCCTCTGGGGGCCTGTATCTGCTGCAGGTGAGCTGCCTCTGTCCCTGGCCGCGTGCACCAACCAGCTGGCCATCGTGAAGTTCCTGCTGCAGAACTCCTGGCAGCCGGCTGACGTCAGTGCCAGGGACTCGGTGGGCAACACCGTGCTGCACGCCCTGGTGGAGGTGGCCGACAACACTGCTGACAACACCAAGTTTGTGACGAGCATGTACAATGAAATTCTGATTCTGGGGGCTAAGCTCCACCCGACACTGAAGCTGGAGGAGCTCACCAACAAGAAGGGGCTCACACCACTGGCCCTGGCTGCCAGCAGTGGAAAGATCGGGGTAGGTGAGGGTGGTGTGGGAAGGGACCATGTGCGTGATCTGATTCTGTCATGCCAGACTGTAGGGCTGTTGGAATAAGTTGGGGGGAAATTGTGAGCCACAGAACAGGATCCAGCAAGGCAGATGTGGCCATTTCTGATTTCCAACGCTGAGTGTTCCCAAGGAGATCTGGGTGGGGGCGAGGGCTGGGGTGGGTGGAGCCTAGAGTGAAATAGAGTTTGGGGCAGGCCAGGCCCAAGCCCAGTCAGGGGCCTGTGGATCAGGTCAGGCCTTGGAAAGCTGGGAATTGGAGGGAAGGGAGCCTCTAAATACTAGGAGATTCTGGAAGATTGTCCATTTTTGTCTTAGTCTCTTAGGAACCTAGTTTTTCACCCGGATTTTACTTACTTACTTACTTACTTACTTACATTACTTATTTTGTGTTGCTAGGGACTGAACCCAAGGGGCATGCTATCTCTGAGCCATATCCCCAGCCCTTTTTATTTCTTTATTTACTTTTGGAAATAGGGTCTCACTAAGTTGCTGAGGTTGGCTTTGAACCTGCAATCTTCCTGTCTCAGCCTCTCAAGTACTGGGATTACAGGTATATACCACTACGCCTGGCTTCACCTGGGTTTTATGTCTTGGAATTTTTTGTTTTTTTTTTTGTTTATTTTCTTATGGCTTAAGATTTTCTGGAAGAGACTACTGCTATCCTTCACTGAGGGATGACAGAGCTAGGGGCCAGGTGTGGTGGGCCTGATGTAGTTGCAGCTGGAACCCGAGGTAACAGCAAGTGTTCTTGGTGGTGGTCAGGAGCAGATGGGGGCTTGCCTGGGTGCACAAGTAGAGTTATTTCCCAGTAGAGCTCATGGCCTGTGTGGGGCTGGGCCTTGGCTGGCCTCTAATGGGCTCTTGTGCTTGGTGCAGGTCTTGGCCTATATTCTCCAGAGGGAGATCCAGGAGCCAGAGTGCAGGCACCTGTCCCGGAAGTTCACCGAGTGGGCCTATGGGCCTGTGCACTCCTCTCTTTATGACCTGTCCTGCATCGACACCTGTGAGAAGAACTCGGTGCTGGAGGTGATTGCCTACAGCAGCAGTGAGACCCCTGTGAGTGGCCCGTGGGGCACAAAGGGCCACGGTCACCACACCCAGCCCCTACCTCAGCTCCTGGTCTGGTTCTGAAAACCCCCTGCCCAGGGATCAGACCTGCAGCTTCATTCCCGCCCCCCACCGCCCCCTCCATGTTTTCCTTAAGTATACAAGCAACAGATGATTATCAGTCCATAAGCAGGAATATTGCACAAGTATAGACAGAAACAGCCGTCCTTTTATACCACATAAAAACATGTAGCTTCACTTTGTTTACATAAATGGGAAGCATTGCTGACAGCACAGACTCAGCCCCAAGTCTGCTCTAGGAGCTTGGAGCATCACCTAAGAAGGGGGGGATAGGTAAGGTGGCTTTTCAAAGCATGATGCAGATTTGATATAGTTAAGAAGTGACATTGAGACCTTCATTTGGAACCAGAATAATTGAGTAAAATGGCTTCCCTCACAACTACATAAAAACTAAATTTTAGATCAAGTGTCAAGCAGAAAATGCCTATAAAAGAGTGACAAGAAAATATAGAAGGATAGTGTGTAACTTTAAAAGAGAAAAGGCCCTCTAAACAGGGAAATATAGAATAGCCATTTTTTTTCACTTATTCTTGTGAATAGTTTTTTTTATCAGTACATAGGGGTCTGTTTCATTAAAAATATTGTTACATAGTATTCCATAACAGGGATGAGACGCAAATGCCCAAAGAAGGACATTTGAGTTATTTGCATTTTGGGGGGAGCATGTCCAATACCCGTGGGTATACAACCATCCTTATCCTTGCCAGTCTGGATAATATCAATCTTTTTTAACAGCTAGTGTAAATCCATAAAGCCCAAAATGCTATGCTATCTCATTTTTTTTCTCTCTCCTCTTCCTTCCTTCCCCCTTCCCTCCCTTCCTTTTCTCATTACTGGGGATTAAACCTCGGGGTACTCTACTACTGAGCTACATCCCCAGCCACTTTTTACTATTTTATTTTGAGACAGGGTCTTGCTAAGCTGCCAAGACTGACCTCCAACATGTGATCCTCCTGCCTCAACCTCCCATGTAGTTGGGATTTCAGGCGTACGCCATCATACCTCTCGTTTTCTTGATGACTATGAGGTGGAGCCTTTTTTATACCTTCATTGACCTTTCCTATACATTTGGTTGATTTCCTTTTTATTTTCCTTTGCAGCTTCTTCTATTGGATGTTTGTCTCTGTTTGTAGAAGCTCTTGTTACAGAATGAATTGATCCTTTCTCTCTGGCATCTGTTGCAAATATTTTATTGCCTCCCAGTATGTCTCTTGCCTTTTAATTTTATTTATGGCATCATTTGCTTATGAAAGATTTTAACTTTGATGGGATGAGACTAGTTTAGCTTTTTTTCTTTTATAGCACCTATGACTTGTGCCTTACTGAGGAGGGCCTTTTCCCATTCAAGGTTACACACTATCCTTCTATATTTTCTTTCCACTCCTTCACAGGTGTTTTATGTTTGGCATTTTATCTAGAATTTAGTTTTGTGTAGGCACGCAGAAGGCTATTTTACTTAATTACTCTGGTTCCAAATGAAAGTCTCAACGCTACTTCTTGACGAGTCCATCCTGCCACCACTGCTTTGAAAAGCCACCTCACCTGTTTCCTCTTTCTAAGGTGATGCTTCAAGCTCCTAGAGCAGGCTTGGGGGCTGGAGCTGTGCTGTCAGCAGTGAGGGGCTGCCACCTGTCTCATAGGTGAGAGGATGCATTTATAGGAGCAGAGTCCAAGGAGGATAATGTGTGGCTCTGGTGCCTCTACTTGGACTGAATCTGGCTTCTGACTCAGAGTCCCAGATGCAGGAGTTCCTGGAGGGATGGTCTGGATAGGAAACAAAGAGGACTGAAGAGGACTGGAGAAAGAAAGTCTCTGGGGCCATCATCTTCTTGTCTCCAAAGACTCTGGGGGATTAGGAGTGTGGGTTTAGACAGAGCTGGGACCACTGGTAGAAAGTAGAGAAGACCAACTTTACTGCACAGAATAGAAGTCTATAATCAGTGCTTCTCTGTGGGCTCCTTGAGGAACATCCCAAAGATATCCAAGAAGGCACTGAATAGTGACCTCCTCAAGGGGGCTCGTTTGGGCCGGAGCTTGGACTTGATGGTCTGAGAGGGGCTAGGATGAGTTGATTTTGACTCATCCATCCTAGGGACACTTGAGCCTTAACAGAGTCTCTGGATATGAGATCCCCCCCCCCCCGCCAAAGCATACTTGTAATGACAGTATCTGGGCACCAGGCCCCCCAGTATGAGAAAGACCTTTTGAGGTCCCTTCACATCTCATGCAGAGGTAATTGCTACCCCTGCTGAACCCAGGATTGGAAATGTGAGAAAACCAGAGGCTCCTTCCTGCCCACCTTTGGCCCCTCCCCAAGCAGCCATATGTCAGCTCCTGCCCATTATTATGGAATTAGTGGGATGAAGGTTCTTGGGAGTGAGTTATTAGGGATAATTGGCTCAGAGTGTTGGGCAGCATTGTATGGGTCCTTAAGTGAGCATTAGGGCTTGTCCAGTTTCACCCCATTTGTTGTGCCCATGGGGATGCTGAGGCCAAGAGGGTGGGTCACTTAGCCAACCGTGGCAGCCTGGGGCCAGCCCCAGGCTCTGGCTGCCCACTACTTCAGACCTCTGGTGCCCCTCTGCTCCTTGTCAAGGCCTTGGTGTGGTCCCTGGCCTTGTGGGTGAAGCGGAGGTGAGGAGCACCCCGGGCTGCGGTGGGCCTGCAATGCAGTGCCTGGCAGGCGAGTGAGCCTCTCTTCTTTTCGCTCCCTTAGAATCGCCACGACATGCTCCTGGTGGAGCCTTTGAACCGACTCCTGCAGGACAAGTGGGACAGATTTGTCAAGCGCATCTTCTACTTCAACTTCTTCGTCTACTGCGTGTATATGATCATCTTCACCACAGCTGCCTACCACAGGCCTGTGGAAGGCTTGGTGCGGCCAGAAGCTTGGGGTTGTTGTGGAGGCAGGGGAGGAGAGGGTAGGGGTGTGGAGGTTCCCATATGTTCCCCATGCTCCAGGCCCAGGCCCTGCCCTGGACCCCTTCCTGGCTCACTGGAGCAATGGAAGGATTACCTATAGATCATTATTTCCCTGAGCTCAGCGTTCCCACTCTCATGCTGTCCTGGGGACCCAGGCCCTTTCGTCTTCCTGGTCCCTCTCCTTTAGCTCCATGGTCCTGGGAGGCTGAGTATATGGCCACTGAGGTACCTGATTACTTGGGACGAGGGTGCTCGGCTAGAAAGGGATTAGTGCTCAGGAAGTAGCTTACCCCTGGGCCGGGTGTCTGCAGGGTCATGGGATGGTATAAACCCAGTCAAGTTATCACCCTGATGCCTGTCCTGTTTTGATTCTGTTCACTCACTTGCTCCTTATTCATTTCCTGGTCCTACACTTTTGAGCACTTTTTTTCTGTGCCAGGCCCTGGGCTGTCCATCAAAATATCTTAAGACGAGACTTTCACTTATACCAGGAACCATGGGCTCCACTGAGTTTCTGAATAGAATCCTTCTTGTTCAGTACTCAGGGCACTTAATTTGCTGCCTTTACTTCCAAGGCATCTTGCTGGCAAATTTGGTTTAAAAACTTCAAGCCAGGTGCAGTGGCACACATACCTGTCATCCCAGTACTTGGGAGGCTGAGACTGGAGGATTGCAGGTTCAAGGCTAGCCTCAGTAACTTAGCAAAACCCTGTTTCAAAATAAAAACTAAAAGCCGGGCGTGGTGGTGCACGCTTGTAATCCCAGCATTTGAGAGGCTGAGACCGGAGGATCCAGGTTCGCGGCCAGCCTCAGCTACCTAGTGAGGCACTCCGCAACTCATTGAGACTCTGTTTCAAAATAAAGAATAAAAAGGGGCTGGGGGTGTAGCTCGGAGGTAGAATGCCCCTGAGTTCAATCCCCAGTACCACAAAAAAAAAAAAAAAAAAAAAAAAAAAAAAAAAAAAAAAAAAAAAAAAAAAAAAAAAAAAAAAAAAAAAACTAAAAAAAGGGTAGGGTTGTAGCTCCCTGGGCTCAATTCCTAGTAACACACACACACACACACACACACACACACACACACACACAAACACACACGCACACACAAGAAACAAAACAAACTAAAACAAAAACAAAACCACTCCATTTCAAAGGTGAAATATTATTTTTATCTGCCTATTAAGGCCATTTAGTGATTTCATTTTAAGAGAAAAGAGAAATGTACTAATAAGACCAGCTAGCAAATTAGTGCTTATAAAACATCAATTGTAAGCCACTCCAGAAAATGGTGGCTAAAACACAAGGACTGTACCCACAGGCATGAGTGAGATGGTCCCTCCCTCACTGTGGGGAGCGCTGACACTCCTGGGAGACCAGGTCTGCCCTGCGGGCTATGGGAGCAGCAGAATCCATATGGCATTGGGTCTGGAAGTGTCTCCACCCATCCCCTCACCTGGCACCCGGCCAAGCAGAGCTCTAAGCAGGGACATTGCTTGGGCGATGGCAGAGCAATCTGCTTGGCACCTGAGACTGCCACTTTTGAGGAAATAAGGTTGCAGAGAGGGGCCTCTTTGTAGATGCCCCTCAAGTTAGGAGCTATCTCTGTGTCTACCTCTGTTCATGGAGACTGTGTCTCCTAGGCACGGAGCTGAGTCTTAATCATGAGGCTTGGCACCTACTAAATGTTGAATGAATGAAAGGAGTCCCTAATGTCTCTGTATCTCACAGCCTCCCTATAAGCTGAAAAACACCGTAGAAGACTATTTCCGAGTCACCGGAGAGATTCTGTCCGTTTTAGGGGGAGTCTACTTTTTTTTCCGAGGGGTAAGCCTTCCTTCTCACGTTGAATTTCCATTACCACAGGTACAAAAAGCCAAGGGAATCGTTTGTTGCTCACTTACCTTTCTATTTATCAGATGCATAATGGCCCTGCTTGAGTTGCTGAGGGTGTGTG
>PVLC010042970.1:0-12734 GCA_004027655.1 Graphiurus murinus | reverse complement strand
AGGGAGGAAGAGAGAAATGGGGGGGGGTAGGGCAGAGGGCAAAGCTTTTATTCTTTTTACCGTATTTCATCCCACACCGGATTCGGAAGTCAAGGACTTGATAAATCTTGGCTTCTGGGTGTTTTCGGGGGTCGTAGCCAAATCGAATCCACAGGCTTCTCCAGGGGCCTGTTATCTGGAGACAGGAAAGGTCCCAGCGTGAGGCAGGACCAAGGCCCTGGTCCCACCGCGCCTGAGCGGGGCCGAGCCCTACACTGCGGCAGCAGTAGTATTCCCCAAGACCTGGGGGACACGCTCACCTCCCCCCCAGCTCTGCCACACTCAGGCTCTGCCACTGTGGCGGGCCACCTGGCCTCTCCAAGCCTGGGTCTGCCAGTCAGAAGCAGATGACAAGAGATCGGGAGCCCCTCCCATGGGGCCTGCAGTGTCCTGAGGCGTGGGTGTTTCCTGTCCCCGGAATGGTACGGTTCTACTTCTGGGCTATACTTCCGTCTCTATTTTATTTTTTGTTATTTTGAAACAGGATCTCACTAAGTTTCTGAGGGCCTCACTAAGTTGCTAAGGGCTGGCCTCCAACCTGCAATCCTCCTGTCTCAGTCTCTCAAGTACTGGGATTACAGGCACATGCCACCACACCCAGCTCCAAATGGTACTTCTGAAGGGCTTTTATCTAAGAAGCCAATGCCAAGTGACAGAAGTGTCAACACATACACCTGTCGCCAGCCCTCCTGGTAGCATCTTATGCTGGCTACCCCATGCCCTGTGGGGACCTTGGCTGGCAGGACCTCTTTCCTCTGGCACCGCTGGGAACCTCGGGAACAGGGCTCCCATCCCCAACCCCCTCCTGGGATGAACCAAAGGTGAGTCTGGTGTGCTGAGCCCTATTCAGGTGCCAGGAGGCAGGTGGTGCTGTAGTTGGGGCCCAGGGGACCTGGCGGCTCTGTCACTCACTGGCGGTGGCAGGTCACGTGGCCTCTGAGCCTGGGCTTTTCCTCAAGATAAAAGGGAAGAATGAGGGGTGTGATGGGCAGTTTCACCCAGTGCCTGGTCCCTACAGAGTTCTCACCACTGATCATTCTACAGAACGCTCAGCTCGCCCATGAGCTAGGAATTATCCTTTGTCCACAGGTCATCCAAATATGGCCAAACACGCAGTGGGAGGGTGTGGGGCGTGCCATGGACTTGGAGAGCTGCAAACCTCTCCAGCTGGCTTTACAAACCATCCCGGGGTCCCAGGTAGCAGGAGACGGGCCCCGCTCTTGCTGTGGCTCCAAGCTCAAGGTCAGGGGTGCAAGACCACACTGGGCACATGCGGCATGGTGGCTGGCCGACACTTACCATGTAATAGGCCACGAAGGGAAGCAGGACCTTGAGCTTGTCCGGGTGGACACTGATGTTGGCCTTCACAGCATTCCGTGACCAGATGGGACGGATCTCGAACAGCTGGGGAGGGCCAGGGCAGAGGCTGAGCTGAGCGCCAGCTGCTCCTGGGCCTCCACCCTGGCCTCACCGGTGTGCCTGGGCCCCAGCAGGCCCTCCAGAGAGGATCCCACGAAGAGCAAGCCTTAACACGCAGGAGCCAGGCTCAGGACCCCCGCACTAGCCACTCGCTCCCCTCCTGCCCTTCCCTCCCTCCCTCCCTCCCTCCCAGGCAGGGACTGTGTGCCTTGCATGCGCCTGGAGGTCCTGAATCAACCAGGAGGGACACGGTCCCTGTCCCCACAGAGTTCACACTGCAAGCCCCAAACCCTCAAGAAGCCCCAACCTGGAGGGCAGGTGCCCGAGCTGACAAAAGGACAACGGGACGGCCTGGCCCAGCGGGAGACTCGTGCTGTGGCCAGTGTGGAAGGCAGGGCCAGAGAGGGCCCTGTGAGCTGGGCTCAGGACAAAGAGGAGCCGCAGTGTCCCCCCACCACGTGACTGCTAGCAATTCAATGAGAGCCCACAGTCTCCCCAGGAATAGGGTGTGACTGCTTAAACAGGGACTCCAGGTCCGGGGTCAGCAGGGCGCCTGAGAATGTGCTAGTCAGGCCCGTGGGCGAAACAGAAGCCCCGATCCCCATCCTACGGGCCCACGGAGGAGAGGCGCAGTGCCCGGTTCTAGCAACACAGTTCTAGCTCTACCCGGGGCAAAGGCGCCAGGGCTGGGCAGGCGGCTGGGCCACTTGCTTTGTTGCAACCGGTATACGGATACAAAAAGGTCCACTGGGTCCCAGCTCCGCAGGAGTCACATCCCAATGATGAGCCCATTTCTCAACCACCCCAGAGGGACTGCTTAAGAAGCTGGAGTACAAGCCGGGCATGGTGGCGCACGCTTGTAATCCCAGTACTTGGGAGGCTGAGACCAGAGGATCTGGGTTCGAGGCCAGCCTCAGCTATCTAGTGAGGCACTCCACAACTTAGTGAGACTCGGTTTCAAAATAAAGAATAAGAAAGTAGGGCTGGGGGTGTAGCTCAGAGGTAGAATGCCCCTGAGTTCAATCCCTAGTACCGCAATAAATAAATAAATAAATAAATAAATAAATAGCAGAAGTTGGAGTACAAACTGGGTGTGGTGGCACATGATTGTAATCCCAGTACTTGGGGGGCTGAGACGGGAGTATTCAGGTTTGAGGCCAGCCTCAGCTACCTAGTGAGGCTCTCTGCAACTTAGTGAGACCCTGTTTCAAAAAATAAAGACTAAAAAATAAGGCTGAAGGTGGAGCTTGGAGGTAGAATGCCCCCGGGTTCAATCTCTAGTACTGAAAAAAAAAAGAAAAAAGAAAAACAAAAGAAGCTGGAGTACTTTCAACCTTGGGAACGCAGGACGTCAATGGCCGTGGCTTTTACATGCTATGTCTGGAGGTGAAAAGCCCCAGGTGCTAATGGACTAGTTTCAGAGACGAAAGCAGAGCCAACTCTTGGCGGGACGGGAGCAGCTGGGCAAACACGCGGTGCCAATGGAGGGCGGCACGGCAGGCGGCAGGCGGGCTCACCTTCCTCAGCTCCTCCTCCACCTTCCGGTCTATGGGGTTGGTGCAGGCCTTCTTCCACGTCTGGACGGCTGCCTCCAGCGGCTGCATGGGCACCTCGGTGTCCTCGAAGTTAACAAAGATGGCATTGTGGGGGCGCCGGGCCCTGCTCAGGCCGATCAGGTTCTCGCCTGAGAGTGGGGGGTTGTTGTAGCCTTCCCTGGGGACAGAGAGAGCTGCTGGGGACAGGAGCTCCTGGGACCATCCAGTGCAGGCCAGCCAGGCAGGGAGCCCCGAGGGCCTGTCACGCCCGCCACCCACGTTTGTCTGCTTTCGCCCGGATTCCCAGGAGAGGAGCTCTAAGAGCGGGCTGCTGAGGGGCCTGTGACTGAGGAAGGGGCCCAGCTACTAGTGGCGGCTCAGAGAAGCTCTGGGGACTGGGCCCTGAAGGTAGGTGAGGTGGGCGTGGGAAAGGACACCCATCACGAAGCTGGTGGCCTCCCGACTCTGGCTCTATCTAGTCTTGCACAACCTCATACAGCTAAAGCTGGGCACAGTCCAGATGTCCACGGGCCAGGTCGGTGAAACCGGGTATGGCACGGCACAGCTACACACAAGAACGCCCTCGGCCATTCGGGTGGCCGGTGACCAGAGCCATGCCTGCTGACGCTGACTTATGTCACTCACTCAACCCTCGACACCGTCCCACGAGGAAGGGCTTCCTGAGGGAGGAACTGAGGCCGCAGGAACTAGGAAAGTTGCCCACGGGGCATGTGACACAGGAGCGGGGACTCCGCCTTCACCACCTGTCCCTCCGCCCAGCCCAGCAGGACTCCTGCCAGAAGCCGTCCAACCAGACAGGTGAATGAACAAAGAGTGCTGCCGACTGGCTTCCGGGCAGAGTCGGAGCGAGGGCTCCACGTGGCCGTGGCCGGGCCCAGCGCGTGCCCAGCAGCAAGAGTGCCCCTCGAAGGTGGCAAACCAGAGACGGTGTGCCGACAGCGGCCCATCCACAGGGACAAACAGACCCCGCTGGCGGGGGTGTTGTTAATGGGGGAGCGCAGCATTCCCCTTATACAGGGGTCTATGGGGAACATCTGCACCTTCCCATGTACAGGGGTCTACGGGAAACACCTGCACCTTCCCTTATGCACCTTCCTTTTTTTTTTTTTTTTTTTTTGCAGAAGTGGAGATTGAACCCAGGGGCATTTTACCTTCAAGCTACACCTCCAGAGCTATTTTTTTTTTTTTTTTTTATTCTTTATTTTGAAACAGGGTCTCACTAAGTTGTGGAAAGTCTCACTAAGTTGTGGAGGCCGGCTGCAGACCTGTGATCCTCCTGTCTCAGCCTCCCAAGTTCTGGGATTACAAACGTGGGCCACTATGCCCGGCTTTGCACCTTCCTTCTATCTGGCTGTGAAACTAAAACGGCTCTGAAAAAGTAGTTTTAAGACATATGCAAGCCAGGCATGATGGTGCATGCCTGTCATCCCAGCACTTGGGGGGCTGAGACAGGATCACAGGTTTACAGTCAGCCTTAGCAACTATATGAGGCCCTCTGCCACTTAGTGAGACTGTGCTTCAAAATGAAAAATAAAATAGGGCTGGGGGTGTAGCTCTGAGGGAGATGCCTCTGGGTTCCATCCCCAGACCACAAAAGCAAAAAAACCAAAACAAACATGATGCAAGCCGGGCATGGTGGCCCACGCCTGTCATCCCAGTACTTGGGAGGCTGACACAGGAGGATTGCAGGCTTGAGGTGCACCTCAGCAACTTAGTGACACCTTGTTTCAAAATAAAAAATGAAAAACAGATGGGGGTCTAGATCAGAGATAGAATGCCCCTGGGTTCGTTCAATCCTCTGTACCAAAACACACTCGCACGCACTCAAACACAAACACATACACACACATACACACACGGTTTTAGAACTGTGTGTTGGCAACAGAACACACTTAGGCGGATGTCTCCCAAGATCCTTGCAGTGCTTATTGCTTTAAGGCTGGATATCCCAAGCCTCGAACAGAAGCAGGGAGACAAGTACAAGTAACCCCCACATACCCACGGTCACCTTCAACAGTTATAGCACACGCCACCGCCCCAGCCCTCGGTTGGAAACCATCCGAGACAGGTGCAGCAGTGCCTGGCCAGACAGTGCTTTCCCGGACCCCTCCCTGACATCCCCAAGAAAGCAAGCTGGGTGGCCTGTGTTCCAGAGCGACGAAGGGAGCGGGCAGCCGTCTGCGCCACTCACTGCAGGGGACTGCCCTGCCTCCTCTGGTGGCTTCTAGCCCGGGCTGTAAGTCACCGTGATTCTAAGTGCATGAAGAACTGCTTGTGCGGGTAATGGGGGGCCGACTGCAAGGCCAGCAAGACCAGCCTGGAGGGCTCCCCTAAGGAGCAGAGGGGCTCCATATTCCATCAGCCTAGCCTCTCGGCCTCCCACTCTGCTCCTCAGCCTGGGAGAGGTTTAACCACATGATCCAAGAAGGGGCCTGGGAGGCGGCAGCCCGGCCCTGTGCACCCAGGAAGGCCAGCAGTGCAGAGGATCGATAGCAGCCCTGGGAAAGAAGGCAGGTTCTGGCCAGACACTGGAAAACCAATCAATCACATAGGGGGAGGGGGCGGTGCTGCGTGCCCAAGGGCAGCTGGCTCTCTCCCGTCACAGCCCAGAGGCTTGGGAACAGCTGGTAGCCAGCCCCACACTGCCACCCAGGGCCAGCACACCACTGGCCCGAGGTTCCACTTTCCTCTTTTGCATAGTTTTGTTCGTTTCCCCCACAGCTTGTGGGGGAAAAAAAAAAAAATCAAAACATTTCAGAAATATGTTGCTTTTAAAAAGGATTATGCCCGTACCACCATCTGGCACCCACCCTTCACACTAGGCTACACACACACATGTATACACACACACACACAGGGAAGCCTCGTTTCACACGCCAGGGCTTTCAGCAGGGAGGCACTGTCACTTGATTCTTTTTAGTTACGCGTTGCTGCAATGTTTTGTTTTGTTTATTTCTAGCAAGCACAACTCACTCTCATAATCAGAAAAATAGCTGGGGCAGGAGCAGGGGATTGACAGATTAAACAGGCCTGGGGGGCAACGATTGAGAGCACATGCAGGCCCTCGTCCAGCTCCTGAGTCACTTTTGAGACAACCGAACCAGGCCTGGCATGAGGGCGCTAATTTCAGGAGGACCGTGAAATCAACTTGGTGGAAGTTCTTGTTGCAGGCACATTTAGAAATACACACAGGCCTCTTTCTTTCTCTTTTGTTCGTTCTTTCTCACTCTCTCTCTCTCTCTTTTTTTTTTTTGTCCAACTAGGGATTGAACCCAGGGGGCATTCTACCTCTGAGCTACACCCCTAGCCCTATTTTATTTTGAAACAGGGTCTCGATAAGTTGCTGAGAGTCTTGCTAAGTTGCTATGGCTGGCCTGGAGCCTGTGATCCTCCCGTCTCAGCCTCCCAAGTACTGGAATTATAGACATGCACTCATACCGTTTATTTTTTCTTTGTGGTACTAGGGATGGAACTCAGGGGACTTCTATCTCCAGGCTATACCCCAGCCCTATTTTTTAAATTTGGAAACAGTCTCATTAAGTTGCAGAGGTTGGACTGCAATCCTCCTGTCTCAGCCTCAAGTACTAGAATTACAGGCTTCACACTTTTTTTTTTTTTTTTGCAGTACTAGAGATTGAACCCAGGGGCATTCTACCTCTTAGCTAAACCCCCAGCCCTATTTTTATTCTTTATTTTGAAACAGGGTCTCACTAAGTAGCTGAGACTAGCCGTGAACCTCTGATACTCTTGTCTCAGCCTCCCAAGTATTGGGATTACAAGTGTGCGCCACCCCACCTGCTTCTCTATTTTTCTTTATGTATGTATGTATGTACTGGGGAATAAACCCAGGGGCATTCTACTTCAAGCTACATCCTCAGCCCAATTTTCTTTTCTTTTTTTTTTTTTTTTTTTTTTTTGCGGTACTGGGGATGGAACTCAGGGGCATTCTACCTCTGAGCTACACCCCCAATTCTATTTTTTTTCGTCTTTATTTTGAAACAGGGTCTCACTAAGTTGCGGAGGGCCTCAACTAAATAGCTAAAGCTGTCCACGAACCCAGATCCTCCCGTCTCAGCCTTCCAAGTCTTACAAGCATGCGCCACCACGCCCGGCTTCTCTATTTTACTTTACAAGCGTGCGCCACCACACCCCGCCCATATTCTCTTCTTAACAGCAGAGAACCGTGCATCTCTGAGGCTGAGATCTGAGCCCACTGCCGCAGTGTGGTCCCGGCTCCAGGGAGCGCCCAAGCCACAGCAGGCACTTGCTTGGGACTTGCTAAAGAAAAGGTTTAATGAGGAAAGCGAACGCTCCTGTCCTCCCACGCTCCAGAGATTACCTTTCTGGGCCCATCTTCCTATTTCCTAAGCTTCTACTATCATATGACTATTTTCATGCTGCACAATCTGCTCCAGCACCTGCCCTTTCGTAGAGCGAGGTACCGGATGTGTGCCACGTGAGTAGAGTCCGCTCTCCTGAAGGTTGTTTAAACCACGCTAGAGAAAAACTGTTACTGAACATCACCACCTACAGACCGGGTACAGTCATTTTCCTTTTGCCTGTCTGTTGATACCAACCTTGATCATCCTTAATCTTTTTTTTTTTTTTTTTTTTTTGCAGTACTGGGGATTGAACCCAGGGGCATTCTACCTCCGAGCTACACCCCCAGTCCTATTTTTTTTTTGTCGTACTGGGGATTGAACTCAGGGGTGTTCTACCTTCAAGCTATATCCCCAGCCCTATTTTTTATTCTTTATTTTGAAACAAGGTCTCACTAAGTTGCAGAGTGCCTCACTAGGTAGCTTAGGCTGGCCTCAAACCCAGATCCTCCGGTCTCAGCCTCCCAAATGCTGGGATTACAAGCGTGCGCCACTACGCCCAGCTCAATTTTTTATTCTTTATCTTGAAACAGGGTCTCACTAAGTTGCAGAGGGCCCCACTAAGCAGCTAAGGTTGGCTAGGAACCTAGATCCTCTGGTCTCAGCCTCCCAAGTACTGGGATTACAAGCATGTGTCACCATGCCCAGCCGTGTCCTAAATCTTGATACTACTCAAGAGCGCCCTTTACTAGGCCCGCAAATACTCCCTCTTGTCCCTTTAATTTTGATTTGAAACAGGGTCTCACCAAGTTGCTGGTCTTAAACCTGTGATCCAGTTGGGCATGGTGGTGCACGCTTGTAATCTCAGTACTTGGGAGGTTGAGACAGGAGGATCACACAGGTTCTCGGCCAGCCTCAGCTACTTAGTGAGGCCCTCCACAACTCAGTGAGACCCTGTTTCAAAATAAAGAATAAAAAATAGGGCTAGGGGTGTAGCTCAGAGGTAGAACGGCCCTGGGTTCCATCCCTAGTACCACACACACAAAAAAAGGAAACCTGTGATCCTCCTGTCTCAGCCTCCCAAGTCCTAGGATTACAGGTGTAATTTTTTAAAAAGCACACTAAAATAAGGAGGGTGTGGCACTGGGCATTACACAAGGCCTGAGGAGAAGACGAGACCAAGCCTGGGTGCCTCCCACGTGGCCCGGGAACCCCAAGTCTCTGCTTCCTCATTTGTAAAATGGGGGTGACAGAGTGCTGGGACAGACACAAGCCTGGCAGCTCACCACAGGGACGCTGCGACTACAGCAGCACTGGTGAGCAGGTATTTTCAAAATCTGTTGTCTTCATTTTTCTCCACATTATTCAGCCCTGGCCTTTCTTCAAAGAAAGTCCTCTTTCTTCCTGTCAACCGGTGGCTGGCGTCCAGGGAAAGACGGACGCTTGACAATGCCCGGGCCTGCCTCTCCAACAAGCCCTGGGGTCTCTAGTTATGTGGACTTCGCCTGAATCAAAGGAGTCCCTTCCTTTGGGCTGCAGGTGGGCTAGCTAGTGAGGGACGGGCACGGGGCTGGGGACTGACTGTGAGTCACTGAATCATGTCCACCTGGCTCTTCAAACCTTCAGTGCAGAAGCCCAACACTGGTTCCAAGGACACCCTGCACCTGTCCTCGGGGCTCACATCCCAGAGAGGAGACAGGACACAGATGGAGCCAAGTAGACAGGGGACAAGACCCGGGAGACACAGCGCAGGCTCGGGAAAGGCACCAGGAGTGGGTGAAAGTTGGGGGGGCTCAGAAGCCACCAGCAGCCTCGAGGGCAGACTGGGAATTGGCCAACAGGGCGGTGACCTGGAGACCTGGAGCAGAGCCTCTGCAGGTGAGCGTGGTAACAGGGATGGCAGAGGGAAGATGGACTGCAAGGATGGCCTCGAAATCTCCACCTGGGATGGACATGGGGAGGCCATGAGTGGAGCACAGGAGGTAGCCAAGGGCTGGGGCCAGAGGGCACACTCACAGGTGACATTTCTTAGGTAACGTCACTGCCACTGACCGTGAAGGTCCAGAGACTGGCTGGTCAACAATGACCAGGGGATTAAGCCAAAGAGCCACTTCTCAGCTGAGGCTGGCCGCAAACCCGGATCCTCCGGGTCTCAGCCTCCCAAGTACTGGGATTACAAGTGTGAGCCACCACACCCAGCTGCTAGGATATCATTCCGAGGCACAGCGTTTGTCTACCATGTATGAGGACCCGGGTTCAATCCCCAGTACTGAAAAAAAGAGGAATCCTAAAACCTTTGTTGAGCAGATTCTCTCGTTATCCCATTTTCAAGAAGGGAAACTGAGGCAGAGGCATGCCTGAGGCCTCCCGACCCGTGAGTGGTAGCGTCCGGCCGTGCGTCCAGGTTCTCTGGCTGCAGGGCCCGGGCGACTCCTTACCGGTGCTGTGTCTCTGGCCTATAGTAGTAGTCCACGGGGGTGTCCAGGCGGGAGAAGATGGGCGGGGGGATGTAGAGCGGCAGCTCCTGGTGGAAGAAGCTCTCCTTCTCGGGCTTCAGCATCAGCACCTTGCCGTACATGGACATGTGCCTGACGCCCGGCTCCGTGTGCACGGCCAAGTACTGGAAGTCGGACATTCCTAGAAAGCCAATCGGACACGTGGCAGGTACCGTGCGTGACCAGGGACCCACCCAGGCACAGCAGCTTCCACACCCACCTGCCCGCCCGCCCGCCCCTGTCCTCTCAGGGAGGTGCTGAGTGTGCTGTGCGGGGCCTACTGGAAGCAGAACCGCACCGGTCTGCGCCTTCTATGCCTCGACCAGCGCGCTCCAAGTTGCTTCTGTAAGCACAACTGGGCAAGGCGGGAAGCAACGGGGCAGTGAGGACCAAGGCCAGGTCAGTGCTTCTTAAAACACAGCATGTGCTGGGTGTGGTGGCACACGCTTGTGATCCCAGTACTTGGGAGGCTGAGACAGGAGGATCACAGGTTTGCTACTAGCCTCAGCTACTTCGTGAGGCCCTCTGCAACTTAGGGAGACCCTGTTTCAAAATAAAGGATAAAAATTAGGGCTGGGGATGTAGTTTGGAGGTAGAATGCCCTTGGGTTCCATCCCCAGCACCGTGAAAAAACAAAAAACAAAATACAAAAAACACAGCATGTGGTGGTGGTAATCCCCATACTTAGAAGCCTGAGATAGGAGGATCAAAGGTTCAAGACCAGCCTCAGCAATTTAGCAAAGCCTTTTCAAAATAAAATAGGGCTGGGAGTATAGCTTGAAGGTAGAATGCCCCTGGGGTCAACCTTCAATACTAAAAAATTAATAATAATGTGAGCCAGCCATGGTGGTGTGTGCCTGTAATCCCAGTACCTGGGAGGCTGAGATAGGAGGATTGCAGCTTTGAGACCAGCTTCAGCAATTTAGCAAAACCCTGTTTCAAAATAAAATAGGGCTGGGAGTATAGTTTGGAGGTAAAATGCCTCTGGGTTCAACCTTATTATATGATGATGATGATGATGATGATGATGATGATGAGATCCAGCCATGTTGGTGTGTGCCTGTAATCCCAGTATTTGGGAGCCTGAGACAGGTGGGTCGCAGGTTCAAGGCCAGCCTCAGCAACTTAGAGACCCTCAGCAACTTAGCAAGACCCTATTTCAAAATAAAACTAAAAATGGGCTGGAGGTGTGGCTTGAAAGTAGAATGCCTCTGGGTTCTATCCCTGGTACTACAAAAAACAACACAATGTGCATACGAACCGCCCGGGGCTCTGCGTTTCTACCAGGCTCCAGGCGTTGGTGTCGCTGGCCAGGGCCCACCATACATCACGGCACTGGCTCAGGTCCAGAAAATACCAGGCGTGATCGTCTGGGAACCACTTGAACACCGTGATGAGCGCACCCCGGTGCACGGCCGGAGCGGCCCTAGGTCCTGCTCACCTTCCACGCTCCTCTTCTCCTCCCCCCTTCAATTCTCCTTTCCATTCTCAATCTTTGTGTTCATATGCTACTGGGAATTGAACGCAGGGACATTCTACCTCTGAGCTACGCCCCCAGCCCCTTTTGTTATTTTTTGTTTTGAAATAGGGTCTCGATAGGTTGCTGACAGTCTTGCTAAGTTGTTAACACTGGTCTTGAACCTGTGTTCCTCCTGTCTCAGCCTCCTAAGTGCTGGGGTTACAGGTGTGCACCGCCATACCCAGCTCCACTTTAGTCTCTTTAGATTCTGCTGCCTTAGAATGGCAGCTGTGGTTATAGACAGTGCTAAGGCTTGTTGGTAATTTGCCGAATGCCTCCAGGTGCCTGGGCCCAGCCCCTTTAACAAGCACCATCTCCTGGAACCTTCTTAAGGCCTAATGAACTCAGGTTCTGCAGCCCCCAGCCCGAGGCTGAGGGAAGCCAAGCCATCTGCCCAAAGAAATGGACACAACCCAGGCAAGCACAATTCTAAAATCTGTGCTCCTTCTCACCCCACCTCCCCAGGCCCCGCCTTACTGCCTCCTGCCTGCCAGGGGTTCCCTATAAGCAGCAAACTTGACTTCAGAAGAGGACAATAATGTACACCTGTAATCCTGGGAGGCTGAGACAGGAGGATTGCAGGTTTGAGGCCAGCTGCAGTAAATTAGTGAGACCCTGAGCAACTTAGCCAGACCCTGTTTCAAAATAAAAAGGACTGGGGGTATAGCTTGAAGGTAGAGTGTCCCTGGGTTAATTCCCAGTACCAAAATAAAAACCCCCAAAAGAAGAGGCCAGACCAGCAGTAGTCAAGGCCAAGAAGACAGTGTCCTAAAACACGGGGGGCACAAACTGGAAGTCTGATCTGGCCCCCCACTATGGTTTTACTAAACACTGGGAAGGTCCTCACAGAATTCTAGATTCCTAACCTCTCTTAAGAACACCTAAGGGCCAGGCATGGTGGTACACGCTTGTAATCCCAGCATTCGGGAGGCTGAGACCGGAGGATCCGGGTTCGAGGCCAGACTCAGCTACTTAGTGAGGCTCTCCACAACTTAGTGAGACCCTGTTTCAAAATAAAGACTAAAAAATAGGGCTGGGTATGTAGCTGGGCGGTAGAATGCCCCTGGGTTCAATCCCCAGTACCGCAAAACAAACAAACAAAAACACTAAGGATGGGCAGTGGTATGCCCCCACTTCGCAGGGAACTGTGGGCTGGGAAGAGGAAAGGCTGCCTTTGGGATGGGATGTGTGCTCTGCCAATCCCCGCAGGCTTGTCCCTCAGTCCTGGGCACATCCTATCCCCGCAGGCCTGCCCCTCAGTCCTGGGCACATCCTAGCCCACATCACGGGGCCAATGTCCCTCCTGGCTCCACAGCAGGCCCTGAAATAATCCGATGCCGCCAGAGATTTTGCAGTTACCCTGAAATTTGTAAATGGTGGAGACGAC
>PVLC010042969.1:0-12735 GCA_004027655.1 Graphiurus murinus | reverse complement strand
CTCTGTTCCCTGGAGCTTTTCCTGCCCCCATCCTGTGGCCTCTTAACAGTCATTCTCTGCTACCTGGGAAACAAAAAATCACCTCACATCACCCCAGAAGTACCCAACCTGCTACTCTGTCGATAGCCAGACCAGGGAGGACATCTGCAAGCCAAGAAACGGGGAAAACCAATGCTTCCCATTGCAGAGGAGGAAGCAGAAGGACCCGTGCTGAGAGCCACCTGCTGCCAAGAACACACGGAGGGGCCCCCGGGGCTGGGGGGTGGGGGGAGCAAGGATGTGGTCCAGATTCCCTGTCTGCACTCTGCATCTGCATGCAGCAGCCAAGCCTGAGGCACCAGCACCCGCCACCACCTCCACACACACACTGCCCAAGCTGGCGTGCTCGAGAACAGCAAAGAAATCAGAGAAAGGCCAAAGCAGACCAACACACTTCTCCCACTCGGGAATTCAAATGGCTAGTAAACACTTCCTCAAATGTTCACCCCACTAGTAACTGAGGAAATGCTGATTAAAATGACAGGGTTTTTACCCCACATATTGGACAGAAATATTTAAATAGATTGATATCAAATGTGGTGAATGACTGGATATAGGCAGGCCATATTTATTAAACATTTTCATATGCAGACACTTTCATTCGTTAGCTTGCCACAACTGGGACAAAATACTGGAAATGAAAAAACAACGTTTATTTTGGCTCACAGTTTCAGAGGTTTTGATGCATAGTCACCTGACTCCATTGATTCTGGGCCTGTGGAAAAAGCAGAACATCATGGTGGGGGTGAGGGAGTGCGGGAGCAAAGCTCCTCACCTCACAGTGACCGGGAAACAGAACAAGAGAGAAGCTGGGTGAGGTAGGTACGCCCTTCCAGCTCCTGCCCCCAGTGATTTAATGCACGGATGAGCTTATAGCCCTCATGAACCAGTCACCCCCAATGTCACATCTGTGACCACTGCTTCCTTGGGGACCAAGCCTTCTACATGTGAGCTTAAACCAGAACAACTCTGGCTCAGAAAAAGAAGAAAAATCACTTACGGATATCCATCCTGGGCACAATTACCAGATAAAGTACAAGACATCCTAAATTTGAAATTTGGATCAACGGCAAATGCTTCCTTACTATAAATGTTTCCTATGCAATATCAAAGACACAGTAAAGCAACCAGTAAATCCTAAACAGTTGTCCATTGTTTAGGTGAAATTCAAATGTAGCTGGGCACCCTTTAGTTTTAGTCTCACTCTGATCACCCTATTTCCAGAGAACCACCCAGTCCTCAAGCGCAAGGACATGTGCGCAAGAATTGCCACCGCGGTAGTGTTTTGTAATAACAAAATGAAACATGTGGAGATATTCATGTAGAGGAATACTTTAAAATCTACGCTGTGACTAAATACCATGCATAAGTTAAAAGGTGAAGATGGATTTGTAGGCACTGATATGAAAGAAACAAAATTCTATTCTTGAGCAAAAACTGGATATGACTGAATAAGAGGATGCAAAAGTAAGTCATATCTTCATGTTGGTAAGATACATACATTAAAATAAATGCATAGAATGAGGAGATACTCATCCACCTTTTAACAGTGATCACCTTTGGAGAGACCCCTTTAATCTGGGGGAAGGGGTGGAGTATGCACTTCTTAAGGAATAGTCATCATTATAACACTGACTTTAGGTGCCCACACATTTTAAACTTACCAAATTCCACAGATGCATGGATCTGTCTCTGGGCTTCGTGATTCCTTAGGATGATCTATTTATCTTGTCTTGAGCCAACACAATGCTGTTCTGATGAGTAAGTCTCTACTGTATACACAATTTGTATTATGGCAAATTGCCCTCTCAATTATTATTATTACTCCCCTTCTTCTTCTTCTTCTTCTTCTTCTTCTTCTTCTTCTTCTTCTTCTTCTTCTTTTTAATAGCATATGTGTACCTCTGTGTGCACCGCCTTTTTTTCCATAACGAAATCCCGAGTGGACAAGTTCAGTTTCACACTGTTGAGGGGAGGGGGAGTTTTTATATGCCTCCATCCACAATCGTCCATGTCCCCCGGCTTCTGTTCATGGGAGCTTCCAAATATCTAGGATTTACAGGTGATGAAATAATATGGCATGAATAAGTCATACTGTAAAATAATGATACTAATTGTGATTCTGCTAAACTCACCAGTGTAAATAGACTCTCAGGTTGGGCGTTAAAAATAAGAACCAGGGGCCAGGCGTGGTGGTGCATGCTTGTAATCCCAGTACATGGGAGGCTGAGACTGGAGGATCCAAGTTTGCAACCAGCCTCAGCTACTTGGTGAGGCCCTCCACAACTTAGGGAGACTCTGTTTTAAAATAAAGAATAAAATAGGGCTGGGAGCCAGGCGTGGTGGTGCACGCTTGTAATCCCAGCATTTGGGAGGCTAAGACCAGAGGATCCGGGTTCGAGGCCAGCCTCAGCTACCTAGTGAGGCACTCTGGAACTTAGTGAGACCCAGTTTCAAAATAAAGAATAAAAAATAGGGCTGGGGGTATAGCTCGGTGGTAGAATGCCCCTGAGTTCAATCCCCAGTACCGCAAAAAAAAAAATTATATATATATATATGGTTGGGGATGTGGCTTGAGTTCAATCCCCAGTACTGAAAAAAAAAAGAAACATAAGTTAGGAGGGAGAACAGTAGAGAAGAAGACCCGGGGAAGGAGGGAGGATAGTAGGGAAAGGAGAAGTATTGGGGAATGAAAACGACCAAATTATGGTATATGCATGTACAAAGATGCTGCAATGGACCCCACTGTTGTGTATAATTTAATGAGTCAGTAATTGTTTAAATAAATAAAATTTTACAAAAATGAGAATCAGGGCTGTGGTGTTGCTTGGTGATACAATGCATACTTAACCTGTGCAAGGTCCTAGGATTCATCATGAACACCCCTCCCCTTAAAAAAAAGAAAGAAAGAAAGAAAAGGAAAACAAATGAATCAAGAGTCACACAATGATTGAGACTTAAAGGGTAGAAAACGACATGAAAAAAGAATAAATAAAGCTGCAGCAGAAATTTGGAGAGGTGTAATGGTTTGGATTTATAATGTCTTCCCCGCATGCCCACCCATACCCCAGATCTCAGGGAGAGTAGGCGACCAGGTTGGAGGCGGCACTTGGCTGGAGGGGTTCCTGGGGGGGTGTCCTTAGGGATTAGGCAGGGTCCCTTTTCCCCTTGCTTGCTCTCTTGTTTCTAGCCACCATCATGTGAGAGCAGAGCCTTGCTCTCTCCTTTTCTCTGCCTCCTGCCGCTGTGGGGTCCTGCGGACGAAGGGGGACCCTATCCCGATCTCCCTGGAGAGTCTACCCTGAAAAGGGGGTTCCCGCAGAAAAGGAAGGTAGCGCCGAAATGAACACACGGCGGGGACTGAGCATCAGAGGACTCATCCGTTTATTACATGAGGGGCAAAGAGTTATATAGAGAGAGCGAGAGGAGTGTCTCCTTGCAGGGCCAATCAGTGTAAAGGTCATCTTGGTCATGCCTCTTTACATGCTGATCACACTACCAGGGACCTATCAATGTCTTGATCATGCTGAGGAGACATCCTTCTTCCAATCCTGGTCTCTGGTAAACACTCTTAGGCCTCCACCCTCGCCACTTCCTCTCTGCGCCATCTTTGATGCCTTTTTTTTCCTTTCCGTCGGGCGGGGCTACCGCCTTCTCTCTGGGGATCTTTCCCCACATGCCGCCATGCCCTGAGCGCCACAGACCCAGCCTAACATGGAATGAATGTCTGAAATCTCCAGAACTGTGAGCAAATAAATCTTCCTTCCTCTAAGTTGTGTGGTGGTCAGGTATTTGGATTACAACGGTGTGAATACTGCCCGAAATGGGAGGCTTCTTTCTTTTTTCTGGGCGGGCATGTCAACTGAGGTATAAATTGAAAACACTAAAATGCACAAGATCAGATGGAAAGCATAGAGATAACTGATTTTCATGAAATATCTACGCAGCTTTCACACGGATCAGAATAAACATGACTTCAATGACCCCCAGAAAGTTCCCCTGTGTTCCCTTCTAATCGCTCTCCACCTCTTTCCCATCCCCTCTAAGAGGAAACCACGTTTCTTCTAACACCATAGATTACATTTGACTATTCTGGAACTTTATGTAAATCGGGTCACCCAATGTGCCCTTTTGTTCTGGCATCTTTCTGTTGACATAATGTTCTTGAGACTCATCCAACATGTCCTACATATCAGAGTCCTCTCTTCTTGCTGAGCACAATTCCATTTAACGGGTACATCACAGTCCTTCTCTCTCCTACTGAGAATGTTACAGTCTGAGCTGGCTGGCTGCCAGGTCTGGTGCTGCCTGCCCTTGAAAGGTATATATTAGCATGTGTCAACATCGAAACACCACACACCAGATCCGGTAATCATCACAAGTAATTCAACAGTTAATTATTCTCAGGCATATTCAAAGTGAGGGGAGTCCCTGAAGGAGGAAGAGTTGGGAGAAACCCCGAGAGACCCATAAGGAACAGGAATACGGTGTAAGGTTTTCCAATAGTGCTAAGGGAACTCCTAAATCCTGGAAACTCGTGGAGTGTGCCTCCGGGGAGGAGGAAGGGCAGGGTGATCAGTGTGCAGGTGAGGTTGCTAAGAGTGAGTTTGGGGCAGTGTGACATCAGGCGGCAATTATCTAGGACAGGGGCACATGTGGGTCATTTAATCCTGGAGTTCCTTTAACATCTAGGGGAAACGAGATATCTAATTATATCATGTGGGCACAAGCAACCAAACACAGACGCATGCTTTCGAATGGGTGCCCAACCTGGGCTCAAACACAGGCGCATGCTTTCGAATGGGTGCCCGACCTGGGCTCAAAGGTCTGGGACCAGACCTGATAAAGTCAGCATCCCACTGATCTGGCCCCAGATAGCACAGGGCAGAACCTAAGGACCTAAACCAGTAGGATTTGGTCCTACATGGGCTTATTTCCCGAGCTTCAGGTCAGCTAGCAAGTGGCAGGAAGGCGGAGGGAGGGTATGGTCATGCTTGCAGATGGCAGGCCTGGCCTTGTGCGAGGCCCAGCTGTGCACACACTGATTAGCACAGGGAGGGGCCTTAAGCAGTAGCCTTGCCTCAGGAAGCACAAGAGGGCCACATTTAGCCCCAGTGGGGTTGGGATTGGTCCTACAGGGGGCGTGGGACTTGAAGTGAGGATCTTCCTGAAAGCGGGATCTATCACACACAGTGCAGAGCAGAGGGGAGGAGAACATAACCCAAGAGTCTGGAACGTGCGTGTTGTGTGCGCTGTGGTCACCCTTCAGGATATGGGGGTCAGGTGGGCTGGAGTCATTGCTGGGACATGGTGATGGGCTCCCAAGGCCAGTGCAACTCTTGAGCCAGAGCCAGCTCACAGAGGCACTGGTCAAGGTCAGAAAGTCATGGTCATCACTACACATAGTTCAAGGGAGAACTACAAACATAGGGCCACATTATTTCCTTGTCCATCTTGGCAGCTCTTTAGGATGGGCCTGGTCTATGATGCTGTAGAGGAATGGTTAGTTGTACACTACAGATAGGGTGCAATACCACCCAGGCGGCTTAGCATTGTACTGGAGAAACTATGTCTGAGATCTAAATCATCGACTATTATTAGACATAAACAGGCCAGCGATCACTGGAAAGTGCCACAATAATGTTTGCAAGATTTTAGAGGGTGCTCTGGATATTGGTGCTGCCTGTTTTTTTTCTAGCCATAGGGGCCATCTATGTTCCAGGGCTGGGAGCAGCTGCCCAGACTAAAGCATTGTAGACTGGGGAATAAGAAGCCTGGGGCATGCTGTTTAAAATCCTGGCATCATGGGCTGGCTTGGAATCTTTTTTTTTTTTTTTTTTTGCCTGTCTGCAAGATCTACATGGGGGCAGGCACCGGTCTCTGTGTACAGCAGTGCCTGAAGTTAGCTGGCCCTTAAATTCATCGTAACTGGGGAAAGTTTTAGGGGGTAGTGGTGGCTGCTTTCCAGAAGAGTAGAAAAGTCATGTGGGATATTTGACTGTTCCTTCTATGGACAGTGGCTCCCAGTATGTTATCTGCAGTTGGTCCAGGTGTCGCTCCTTTGTAGATTGTGCTCGGGTCCAAAAAAGGACAAAGAAATAGAGTACAGGGGACTTCTAGAGTGGGGAGCCAGAGAAGGCAATCTGTGACTTGGAGCCCAAATATTTCCACATTGGGGAAATGACAACTTTCGCCAACTTGGAAATTTCCACCGGGGTCCGTTTAGCTTGCCAAATGTTTAACATGATAATTTTTGGGTTGAGCTAACTTTTTGTTCTTTGGGTCAGGGCATCAATAACAGTTATCAGGGTAGCAAATTTAATGGGAGCACGAGCACACTGACATCACACAGAGTAATGGACCTAGTGTGTAGATTGTGGGGGTTGTATATCCTTCCATGTATGGCCTGTAATCCCTCTTTTTTTTTCTTTTCTTTGCAGTACTGGGGATTGAACCCAAGGGCCTTCTACCTCCAAGCTACAGCCCCAGTCCTATTTTTTATTCTTTATTTTGAAACAGGGTCTCATTAAGTTGCAGAGGGCCTCACTAAGTAGCTGAGGCTGGCCGCGAACCCAGATCCTCCGGTCTCAGCCTCCCAAGTACTGGGATTACAAGCGTGTGCTACCATGCCCGGTTTGCCTGTAATCCCTCCTAATGAAAACTATATTTTGGCACCCTTGTCCAACCTCCCATTCCCCCTCCATTTCATGTCCTCGAATCATGACTTTGCGAGTGATTATAGTGTAAATCAATCAATGTAGCCCATGCAATTAACCAACTGAAGAAGAAAAACTACAGGATGCAGTACAAACATTTGACAAAATAGCATCTGTGATGAATAAAATCTCTCAATAACCTAAGAATATAAGGGAATTTTCTCAAGCTGTTAAAGGTCACCTACAAAAAGTCAATGCTAATGTCGTGCATAAAAAGTGGTAAAATGGGACTTTATAAAAATTGAAAACTTTTGCTCTTTGAAAGACCCTTTCAGACAATGAAAAGACAAGCCACAAACTGGGTGAAAATATTTGCAAAACGTTTAGCTGGTAAAGGATATATATCTAGACTATTTAAAGAACTCTCAAAACTTCAATGATAAGACAATAAAGCCAGGAATGGTGGTGCACCCCTGCAATCCCAGTGAGGCTGGGACAGGAGGCTCGAGGTCATCCACAGCATCCTAGTGAGACCCTGAGCAATCTAGTGACCTGTTTCCAAAAAAATAAAAATAAAAAGGGTTGGGGATGTAGCACAGATGTAGAATGGCCCTGGGTTCAATCACAATAATGAGAAAACAAGGCCCGGAGCAGTGAGGTGATGCATGCCTGTAATACCAGTTACTTGGGAGGCAGAGGCAGGAAAATCACAGGTTCGCGGCCAGTCTTAGCAATTTAGGAAGATCCTCTACAACTTAGTGGGGCCCTGTTATAAAGTAAATATAAAAGGGGCTGGGGCATAACTCGGTGGTAGAATACTTCTGGGTTTAATTCCTGGTGTGAAAAAGAAAAGAAAACAAGCAACTAATGATAAAATAGGCAATAAGCTTGTTCTCAACCTAGGCCCTGGGACTCAGATGCTCAGAAGGACTCCTGAGACCAGTGTCGTTTAGACATATATTCCCCAAGTCACCATATTGACAGGTTATTAGGACCTCTTCAGTCTTGCATTTGTGACCCTGATAACTTCTTTGTTTAGGTTCACTTGCACAGAATAAGCTGGTTTGTCTGGCCCCCGATGGGTGACAGCTGGCCTTTCACCAAATTCCAGAGGCACCAAGTTACAGAAGTTGCTGTCCTAATAGACTACTGCTCTCCTGGGTCATCTAAGCTAGAACTGCATTCCTCACAAGTGAAGGACCTGTTTCCTTCATGTTCTCTCATCATAATGCTAACATGTATCCTTGTCCCTAACTGGCATAATTTCTATAGGGACTTGTAAATTGCTGTGGCCACTGGAGGGGTGTTTTGAGACGAGATGGCGGGTTCATTGCCTAAGAGGTCCCTTAGAAGAAGAACTGAGTGAATCCTCCTATGGAGACGGTGTTTCCTGTGTTTTCTATAGGAGGTCATTTTGCTTCACAGAGGAAGTTCTTTCTTCGTCGACATTGTTTGGGGGCTCAATAAATATTGGCTTCTTATACAGGTGGCCTGATAAAACCGTCAAGGGCTATCACTACGAATGACATTATGATGTGAGACTATAATGCACCAATTAAAGAATAAAAATAATAAGTAAATAATACTTTATTTTTCTTTCTAGTATTACTTGGATTTTTTATTGCTCATTCCATCAACGGATATTTTTTGCATTGAGCCTCTGGTACCAACTGGAACTGGTACCTCTGGTACCTACCATCCTCTGGTAATGACTATTCTACTCTCAACTTCTATAAGGTCATCTTTGTTTTTGTTTTGTTTTGTTTTCAGTGTGTGTGTGTGTGTGTGTGTGTGTTTGGTAGTGGGGATTGAAGCCAAGGACATTCTACCTCTGAACTACACCCCCAGCACTATTTTGGTTTTTGTTTTGAAGCAGGGTCTCACTAAGTTGCTGGGGCTGGCCTTGAACCTGCGATCTTCCTGCTCAGCCTCCCAAGTAATGGGATCATGGGCATGCACCACCACGCCTGGCTCAAAATCTTTCACATATGAATAAGGTAATGTGGTATTTGGTTTTCTGTGCCTGGCCTATTTTACTTCACATAATGATCTTCAGTTTGATCCATGTTATGGAAATAACATGTTTTCCTTCATTTTTTATGACAGAATAGTATTTCTTTGTGGATATATTCCACATTTTTAAAACCAATTCATCTCTTTGTGAATTTTCTCTGTTAGAGTCCTGACTCGTTGCTGTGTTTTCTTCTAACTCACTGAGTTTCCTTTCCTTTTTGTTTTATGTGTGTGTGTGTGTGTGTGTGTGTGTGTGTGTGTGTGTGTGTGTTACTGAGAATGGAACCCAAGAGCCTTATACATCCGAGCTATACCCCCAACCCCATTTTATTATTTTATTTTGAAACAGGTCTCACTAAGTTGCAGAGAGCCTGTTGAAGTTGCTGAGGCTGGCTCCAAACCTGTGATCCTCTGGTTTTAGCCTCCCAAGTACTGGGCTTAGGCCTGGCTACTGAGTTTCCTTCAAACCACTGTTTTCAATTCTCTGAGAGGTCTCCCATACTGATTCCTCTCTGGTCAGTTTCTGGCACCTATCTTGACTGTTGGCAGATGTTTCCCTGAAGGCTCTTGTTGCTTGTTGGTATGCAACATCATCTGGGCGTCGAGGGATTAGGTCTGGATTTCAGTATCCCTCTCCCAGCTTCTTTGTGCCTTTCTTTTCTGAAATTCTAAGCAGGCTTCTTGTTTCTTGTGAGCCTTTACTCATTTCCACTATTTCGGGGCTGGATCAGCTGTTGCTGGGAGTCAGCTGTTGTTGTGTTATCACTGTTTCAACACTAGAGGGAGATGCAGACCCAGGTGTGTCCCCAACCCACAGTAGGTGTGTGATTCAGATTGAACCAAAAGTACCTACAAAGAATAGAGCAAGCCAGATCTTATGGTGCCTACCCATAATCCCAGTACAGGAGGATTGCAAGTTCAAGGCCAGCCTGGGCCACTTAACAAGACCGTAATTAAAAAAAAAAAAGCCGGGCATGGTGGTGCAAGGCTGTAATCCCAGTACCAAGAAGACAGGAGGATCGCAGAGTCGAGACTGGCCTCAGCGGGACATGTGCCAGGCCCTGAGAGAAAACAATCTCCAACCAAGACTGTTTTGTATAGAGCCAAGTGATCCTTCAGATTCGACAAGGAAGAATCTTCCATGATAAACAAAAACCAAAATAATACATGAACACCAAGCTGGCACTACAGAAACTCTTAAAGTGATAATACACAAAGAAGAAACATATATATATATATATATATATATATATATATATATATATATATATATATGAAACATATATATATATATTTTTTTCTTCTTTATATACATGCATACATATACCTCCAGCATAGAGACAGGACTGTCTCCATTAAAGGAATAACCAGGTAAATTCAAAGTTAAATTGAAGTTTACAGACAACACTCAAACTGTCAGGAAACAACAAATACCTCTCTATAATAACACTGAATGTCAATGTTCTCACCTCCTGAATTAAATATGTAGATTGGAAAACTGGATTAAACATTAGAATCCAACTATATGTTGTCTGCAAGAAACTTGCCTTCCAGGCAAAGATATACACAACAAAAAATAAAAGGATGGAAAAAGGTATTCCATGCAAACGGAAACTGAAAACAAGCAGGAGTAGCTACTCTCATAGTTGACAAAGCAGACTTCAAGCCATAACTCATCAGAAGAGACAAAGAGGGCCACTTCTTTTTGTCTGTGTGTGTGTATGTGTGGTACTGGGGATGGAACCCAGGGGCATCCTACCTCCGAGCTATACCCCCAGCCCTATTTTTTATTCTTTATTTTGAAACAGGGTCTCACTAAGTTGTGGAGTGCCTCACTAAGTAGCTGAGGCTGGCAGTGAACCCGGATCCTCCGGTCTCAGCCTCCCGAATGCTGGAATTACAAGCGTGCGCCACCACGCCCGGCAGAGGGCCACTTCTTATTGATAAAGGGAACAATACAACAAGATGATATTACAATAGCAAACATTTATGCCCTAATCACCGGTGCCCCTACTTACTTTAAACAAACACTACTACACATTAAGACAGAAATCGATCCAGATATGATAGCACTAGGAGAAGTCAACACACCATTATCTACATTACACAGATCAAGCTGACAGAAGATCAGTAAAGACTTTTCAGATTAAAGCAATACTGTAAACCAAATGAACCTAATGAACATCTACAGGATATTTCACCTGACAACAACTGAATATACATTCTTGTCAGCAGTAATACATATTCTTTTCAGCAGTTCACAGAACCTTCCCCAAAAGAGACCACATTCTAGGACCCAAAGCAAGTGTCCGGAGATTTTTAACAATTGGATAAAATACCCTGCAAACTCTCAGAGCACAATGGGTTGAAACTAGAAATCAACAGCGAGAAGATACTAAGGCGCTAGCTATCTCAATCCATGAAGATTGAATAGCACATTTTTGAATGAGGGTCGGATCGCAAAGGAAATGAGGGAAGAAATTCAAAGCTTCCTAGAATCAAATGAAACTAGAGACACAACTTACCAAGATCTCTGGGATACTCTGAAGGTGGTCTTAAGAGGAACATTTATAACATTGAGTGCCCACATTAAAACAAAACAAAACAAAAACAAAAAATATTCCAAATAAGCAGCCTAATGATGCATCTCAAGGACTTAGAAATACAGAAACAAATCAACACCAACTCCAAAAGACAGCAGAAAATAATTAAAATTAGAACAGAAATAAATGGAATGGAGAATGAAAAAATTCAAAGAATCAATTAAAAGAACGCTGTTTTTTTTTTTAAGAAAATAATCAAGATTGACACAACCACAGCTAACTTACCCAAAAGAAAGAGAGAAACAACCCAAATTAGTAAAATAACTGCTGGGCGTGGTGGCACATGCCTGAAATACCAAAACTTGGGAGGCTGAGACAGGAGGATTGCGGATTTGAGGACAGTTTCAGGAATGTAGTAAAACTCTCAGCAACCTAGCAAGACTGTTTCAAAATAAAAAAACAAAAATAAGGCTAGGGTGTGGCTTGGAGTTAGAACATCCCTGGGTTCAAATCCCATTACAGAGAGAGAGAGAGAGAGAGAGAGAGACATGAAAAGGGAGTTATGTCTTGTAATCCCAGCATTCGGGAGGCTGAGACCGGAGGATCCAGTTTTGCGGCCAGCCTCAGCTACCTAGTGAGGCACTCCGCAACTTAATGAGACTCGGTTTCAAAATAAAGAATAAAAAATGGGGCTGGGGGTATAGCTCAGAGGTAGAATGCCCCTGAGTTCAATCTCCAGTACCACAAAATAAATAAATAAATAAATAAATAAATAAATAAATAAATAAATAAATAAAAGGGGGAGGAGTTATGTGAGTTATCACAAAAATCCAGATGACTATCAGGAGTTACTTTGAAAATTTATATTCCAACAAATCATGAAATGTAGATGACACAGATAAATGTTTACACTCCTACAACATTCCTATATTGAACCAAGAGGACACAGAAAACCTCAACAGGCCAATATCAAGCAACAAGATTGAAGCAGCAATAAAAAGCCTCCCAAAAAGAAAAACCTGGGTTTCAATGGATTCTCTAATCCCTATGCTATGCTTTTCAAGTTATTTCATGAAATAGAAAGAGGTGGAATACTTCCTAATTCAATCTACAAAGCCAACATCACCCTGATACCCAAGGCAAATACAGATACTTCAAAGAATGAAAATTACAAACCAATTTCCTTAATAAACATAGACAGGAAACTTCTTAATAAAATACTAGCAACTCAAATTCAAAAACACATTAAGAAATTGCCCACCATGACCAAGTAGATTTCATCCCAGTGATTCCAGGATGGCTCAACATATGCAAGTTACCCACTACTGAGATTGTTCAGCCCCTCATGTGTTTGCATTGATTTGTTTATGGTGGTAACAGGTGTTTTACAATAAAATTGCTGTGTAGTGCATGCTCTGTGTGGAACTCAGAGAAAACCCCAGATTCATTGATTAACAATGTCAAAAAATGCAAGTAATTAGCCA
>PVLC010042968.1:0-12735 GCA_004027655.1 Graphiurus murinus | reverse complement strand
GATTATTGAGAGATGATTTTTAATTCCTAACATTTTGAGTTTTGACTTCTGTTTGCAGTAGTGTTTGTTCTTCTTTGCTTAGCTGTTTGCTTCCTGGAAGTTATTGTTTCTCTGGTTCTGACATTTACTGGTTAGTTCTTCTTTGTAGTTAATCTCTTTAAGCAGTTTCTCTAGTGCTGGTTTGGAAGACAAAAATTCCAGTTTCTGTTTATCATGGAAGGGTTTTATATCCCCGTCAATTTTAAGAGAGAGTTTCGCTGGGTATAAGAATCTTGGCTGCAAGTTATTTTCTTTCAAAGTTTGGAATATGTTACTCCAGCCTCTCCTGGATTTCATGACTTGATTCGGGAGGTCTGGAGTGATTCTAATTGGTTTGCCTCTAAATGTTGCTTCACCTTTTACTTTCGTTGCCTTTAAGATTCTCTCCTTTGCCTCTACATTGGTCAATTTGATTACTATGTGGTGTGGTGAACCTCTTCTTTGGTCTTTTCTTGAGGGAGTTCTGTATGTTTCCTGAACCTGTGTGTCGACTTCTCTTTCTATGTTTGGAAAATTCTCTGTTTTTATTTCTTTGAAGAGATTGTTTATTCCATAAGTTTCAACTTCTAATCCCTCTTCTATGCCTATTATTCTTAGGTTAGCTCTTTTAAAATTGGCCCAGATCTCTTCGATGTCCAATTCATATTATCGTATTTTTTTTCTAAGTTATGTACTATAGTTTCATTTTTAGTTTGGTCATCCTCTAAGAGTGATATTCTATTTTCCATGTGATCTAATCTGCTGTTTATAGTTTGAATTGATGCCTTCATTTCGATTATTTCATCTTTTACTTCCTTCAATGTTTCTCTTTGGTTTCTTTTAAGGTCTTCGAATTCTCTGTTTATTTTTTCCTTCATGTCTTCCTTTATTTCTTTAAAGCTCTGCCTACATTCTTTCTGAAAATCCTGTATTGTTTCTAGTATTAAAGATCTGAATTGTTCTTCTGGTAGTCTCTGCCATTCTGGGTTGGTGAGATCTGTTATTGAGGGGTTGTGGTACCTCATTGTTTCTTTGTTATTTTTCCTTCCCATGGTTCCCCTGTTCTTCAATTTACATCTTTGCTGTTCTTGCAAGTTTTCTTGTCCAATCTCTGCAGTGGGGGTTTAGGGGTGACAGGTTGTGTTCAGAGATAAAGTTTGAGTGAGAGGTCACAGTTATGAATGCAGGAATAGGATAAAGAAGAGAGTGTGATCCAGCAGAATAAGAGGTTGAGTGAGTTGAGGAGATGTATTGTAAAGATTAGAGATGCTAGATAAAGATAAGTGACAGGAAAAAGGAGAAAGGAGAAGAGAGGAGGTAAAGTGTTGTGAAGAGGTATTTAGAGGGGAAGGGGGGAAGCATGTAGAAGGGACAGGGAGGGGGTTCAACAGCCTAAGCCAGAGACAACAACGCAAGTAATCATCCAAACAAACATATATAATTCAAGGCAATACAAAACGAAAACAGAGTATAAATATATAGAACTTATCACTAAAGAAGAAGAAAGAGAAAAAGGAAAAAAAAGAAAAAAAAAAAAAAGAAGAACCCCAAATCTACAAATAGCAACCTGAGACTAGAGTGATCATTCTGCTAGATCATAAGCACCGAGCTTGAATTTTTTTATTTGCTCTCTCAGTTCAGGCAGTGGACTTCTCTCGCTGCTAGCTTATGTCTCTGGGCTCTCCAGGGCCTGGCTGTGTGTCTCTTTCTCTGCTTTTTGCTTTTGCAGTCTAAATGCCAGGCCTTTCCAGATGCCCTATATGCTCTGGGATCCTGTGCCCTTCTGGCCCTGTCTAGTCTCTAGAAGGGCGGATACCTGAGTCTAACCTTTATATTGTGAACCCAGCACCCCAGGTTGTAGTCCACTTACGGATTCATGGCTAGACTGCTTCAGACTCTGTTGCGCCTTCACTCACTTTTCCATCTCTGGGGCGGAGCTCAGAGGCCGACCCACGGGAGCTCGCGCTGGTCTTTCCACTCGTTCCAGGCGCTATAGATGGTTCGGTGATATCCGCCTAGGTAGTGCGTGGAGACACGGGGGTCCCCACACCACACCTGGGCTTTTAGCTATGCCCGCAGTGGATTTTGCAGCTCACAGCATCAGACTGATCTCCGTTGCTTCAGATCCCCTCTCGGTGGCCTAGCTCCTCGGCGGTGCGGCTCCGGGGCGCAGGGCGCCGGATGCCGTCTCAGGGCCTAGCTCCTCGGTGGCGCGGCACCGGGGCGCAGGGCACAGGAGCGCAGGGCACAGGAGCGCAGGGCGCCGGATCCCCTCTCGGTGGCCTAGCTCCTCGGCGGAGCAGCTTCGGGGTGCCGTCAATCTATTTCTAAAACATGATTACTCCAATTTCTCATAAGTAACAATATTAGATGAATTTGCCTTTTAAAATATAGTGACAATTGATTTATTTATCAAATAGATTAATTATTAAAATAATTGTTTTGGATCTCGATATTTGCAGGAAAATGTATGGCATTTGAGAATATTATATTAAGTGAGTATAGCCAGTTTCAAAAAATGAACAGATGTATATTTTCTTTTACATGTGGGAGCTAGAGAGATAGAAAAGAGGGCAACATCAGATAGATTAGTAGAGATTCCAGGGGAGTGACTAAGGGGAATTAGGGAAGAGGGGGACAAAGTCATAAAGAATGCAACAGTTGAAATAAAGCTATGAATGTATACAAAATTCCAGTTCCAATCTCAAAGACATACGTAGGCAGGGTGAAGGAGAGGGGAGGAACTCGGTGGGGAAGGCACCAAGAGCTATGTGTATGCATTTTTCTGACACCCAATGCAATGTAAAATTATGATTCACCATATAAAATTATTATTTGGGGATGATTTAATTTTTTTCTTAAACTAAGTTTATGATATATAATTTAATATTTACCTACATTTATTTTCAGAGTTAAATGTATTAAAACACTATGAAATTAAATGACTTATTTCAGGACTTTATAGACAGAGGTACTAAATAAGTATGTGTAGAGTTGAATCAAGGGCTTATTAAAGACCTTCTACTCTTACCACTTTCAAAATTTGGCATCAAATTATTTTTAATAGACTTGTGCAGAATGTGGTAGAGTTGAACCTGGAACATTCCCCTGGAGGGATTATCATTTCAAAGGTGCCTAATTTAATGTTAATTTTAAAAAACCTGACATATTGGTACAATTAGGTAAATTAGATTATTGCACCTCCCTGATTAGGTCTTCCTGGGACTCTCCATAGCTTTATTAATAAAGTTTAGACCATTTGTCTTACATGTAATTGCATCTCCTCTTTGTCAACATTGTTCCAGCCATAGGAAACCTCTTACTGCTCCCTACGATGTGACCTGGTCTACATGTCTTCCTGCATGCTCATTGCTTTACACTAAAATGATAAAGTCTCTTCTTCTTACTGGTGCTTCCCTATCAGTCCTTAAAACAAGCACATGTTTCAGGAGCTTTTCCTGCCTAGCTTGTCTATTGTTGTCCTGCACTGCTGCATCAAAGCATCTTTTGCACACAGCTGTCATGAGTCATTAATTTCTTTTCCTCCTAGACAAGACAGTAGACTTCTTAAGGCACAGACTATGTCTTTTTTTATTTTCATTTCTAGTACCTGTATGGGTTTTGAGTACTCAGTAAATGTTCTGTAAAGTTGGACATACTGGCCCATGCTGGTAATCCCAGTACTTGAAAGGCTGAGACAGGAGGATTGAAGATTTGAGGCCAGCCTCAGCAACTTAGTGAGGTCCTCCACAACTTAGTGAGATCCTATTTCAAAATAAAAAATAAAATAGGGCTGAGAGTGTAGCTCAGAGGTAGAATGCCCCTGGATTCAACCGCAGTACTACAAAAAAGAAAAAAAGAAGAGAGAGAGAGAGAGAGAGAGAGAGAGAGAGAGAGAGAGAGAGAGAGATTGAGATTGAGATTCTTTTGGTTAATGAGTGTATGAATCAATGGTGGACAAAGCTATCCAAGTAGATCAGAACTGGCCAAAGGGAAAAGAGCAGTGATCCCTAGTGTCTGGATCTACAAAACAAAAAAAGAACATAGGTGGTCAAATGAGGACTTTTCCCCAACAAGAAAAACTTATGTTGTGATCAAAGAATGTCAGAAAACTTGGAGATCCTAGTTTTTACTGCCTAACTCTGTGATCTTGAGCAAATCCTTTGATTGGCCTGAGCCTCATGTTCTCATGTATCTGATGGTACATATAACAATGCCTCCATCACAGAGAGCACTAAACACATGGAAGAGGCATGAAAGTGTTTAAGGCTCACTGAGTGTTCGCAGTGCCCAGATTATGGGAGAAGAATCGTAAATTACCAGTTCCCCAAGTTCTATATCATTTTTAAATTCATGAACCTTATGCATTTGAGGGATTTTTCCTGCCAAACTGTAATTATTAAAGGAATCCATTTTTATAATTTACTTAATAAGTTCTATTTAACTGTCAATCAGAAATCCTAATTAGGATTATGTAACTGTTTAGTATTATTCTGATTTGATTTAATTCTAGCAAAAGAATGAGATTTTAGTTGGCATGTATGGCCTTGTTGTAGGTGGATACATGGCTTCTGTTCAACATTGTGAAATTTTAAAAATAGCTCACAGGATTTAGGAATTTTGTATTACTTTCCTAATGAAGGCTATTAGTAGTGCCCAGTGTTTCTTTTTTTTTTTTTAGCTAAAAAATGGATCTTAATAGCCCATATGCAGTTCCCTTCCAAGAGACACTTGTTCCTTAGTGTGGACAGTGGGTTTGGAACTTGTGAACACTCCTCTTAAGTTATTCCTCGCATTTGTGGCTGTCCTTTTATAAAAAGTGAAACACTTGTTTGTATTCTAGTTGCTATGCTGTGTTAAACCTATCTTATGACCCAGCAATACCACTTCTGGGTATCTACCCAAAAGAATGGAAACCAAACTATCAGACCGATGTATGTGTATCTATGTTTATAGCAGCTCAATTCACAATAGCCAAACTATGGAAGCAGCCAAGATGTCCAACCACAGATGAATGGATTACAAAACTATGAGATATGTACACAATGGAATTTTACTCAGCCATAAAGAAGAACAAAATCATGTTCTTTGCAGGGAAATGGATGCAATTGGAAAACATTATGTTAAGTGAAATTAACCAGTCACAAAGAGTAAAGAAGTATATGTTCTCCCTAATATGCGGACATTAGGGAGAAGATGGGGCATAAGAGGGTCCCCAGATGAAAAAGTAGAGACCCTCGATAAACAATGAAGGTGATTTAACCGAAGGGAATAGACGGGGCGGGGGGGAGGGCATCCTAAGGCACATGATGTACTTACACAATTATATCAAGGTCACTCACTGAACTGAACTTGAGAGGGAGGGAGGATGAGGGAGCAGGGTCAGATGAGAAATGTGTGCACATTTGTCTCTATCAATTTGTACCTAACAAAGATGTATACATACAAAGCACGAATTATTATAATGAAAAAAACCAAAGAGCCTCCCGCAAAGCTTCAGCCAGGATTTTTGAACTCTTAATACATCCATGACTTTTCCTATGTCATTTTAATGGATAAGTTTTTCAAAGTTTTAATGGACTTTCAGAGAGCTATTGACTTTACTTTTTTTGTTAAATAGCATCTATCATTCCTTATTTTTTATTTTTAGTAAAAATAATTTCTAACAGCTGTCTATATCTTTCCCTCCTCTCTGTCACCTTTGCTCTTTTCCTAAATCCCCATTTCATTTCTTCCTCCTGCCTTCCTTCCCAGCCCTATCTTCCTACCTTGAATTGTTTTAAAATTAAACAGTAAATGGATATTTATCACTTTCCTAGTTGGGGTTCACTTATTTGCATGAAGTCTTTGTTGAATATCTGGTTTACATTAGAGAATGGTGTGGATTTTATTAGTGACTACCTATATGGTATAATTTAGAAGAGCTGGAAGGAACTTCCGTTTCATGGAATATAACACTTCCTTACACATATTTTGTTGATTTCAGAGGTTCTAGGATTCTATAAGTTTACTCTCCCTTAAGTTTCAAACAGTATAGGGAGAATTAAAGGATGAACTCTGACTCTTTAGTGTAAATAAGTTTTGCTATTCCTCTTCCTCAGATTGGGTTTTAATGTAGAGACAGTAGAGAAATTATTAAAGCACTGGCAGCTGGGTGTGATGTTATATGCCTATAACTCCAATACTTGGGAGGCCGAGACACAAGGATGACAGTTTTGAGGCCTGTCTCCACAATTTATCAAGACCCTCAGCAACTTAGCAAGGCCCTCTTTAAAAAACAATTAAAGGGCTAGGGGTGAGCTTGGAGGTATAATACCCCTGTTTTGATTTCCAGAAACAGACAGACAGATAGACAGACAGACAAACAACCCAAGCTCTGGCTACCTAAGTTGGGTAAGAATTGTGGAACAAAAAGCTGGGAGATATCAGGAGCCCCAGAGCTGAAGTTTTTCCTCCTGATGCTCTTGTCCAGGACTGGGAGGTTGTGGAAGCCTGTTTTAACTGACGAATCCCACCCTTCCCTAAATCTGGCAACCATCGACTCACCCATGTCTACATGTTTTTAATATACATAAAGAAACTTATTGTTTTCTCCCTCTGGAACTTTTTGTTGGTCTAATATCCCATATGATCACATTTTAAAATCTCTTCTGCCAGCCTTCTTTCTGATTTCTATTAGCATCTTATGAGATTGCATTTCACATGATTTATATATATCTTAAACCTGCATATTTGGTTTATTGTAACCTCCCCTTAACCCCTCATAATGCCTTGAATCATATCCTTGAAGGTTTATCTGGCACCCATTGCAGCAGAGTTAAATGGGATAAGTGGATCTGGTGCTTTGGTGAGGGTCACATTTGTTTTCTTATGCATTCCTTGGCAACTCTGCCATTATCAGCTAATAGATGGTCCCTTGTAAAATGTCTATATTTTATGTAGTACATTTTCTAAATGTTGGTTATTTGGACAGGGATTTAAGTGGCTATGTTTTGTTACTATAAAATCAGCCTGCAGGGTAAAAGAAAGAAGCATGCCTCTGGAAAGCATCCCTTGGCTTGCAGAATGCAAGGGGAACCACTGCAGCTCTAAGCAAGCTCCTTGTGACCAAGGCTCTTTCCACCCTGTAAAGAGAATTCTTTGTGACTGAGAATCACATGATGTCTTTAAGTGAATCAGGATGGAATGGAATGTCATCCCACTTCCCCAACCTCCCCCTCCCCTGCCCTATTTTTTTTCTTTCCAGGAGGGCTATAAACCATTCTACACTGCCTTTTAGTAGAAAGAATTAGGTGGTGGTTGTGGAATATTTATATGTATGTGTAGGGAGAAGATGACAGTGGTGGAGGGAGTCCAGTAAACTCTATTTCCTTGGGTAAAACACTTAATATCCTCATTTTCCCAGTGGAACTTAATGTATATTTTTAGATTTATAGAATGTTAGAGTCCTAAACACTTGGGGAGCTGGATACAACTTGGATGTCATCAAATTTAACCCTTTTCTTAGTGTAAGAACTTAAATTTAACAGTATAATTGGGCAAAGAGCCCTTGAAACCTGGTGGGAGGCTCCACAGCCAACTCTCTGAAGGCCTTGCTTTTGGGAGGGCATAGGTACAGCTTTTCAGACTTTTCTCACTGACCTTTCACTCTTGACTTTCGAATTGGATGAAAAGTCTGGAGTTTGACTCAGTCTCCTGACTTTCTGGTTTGCTCCTCAGACTCCCTGACTCATTCCTCTTCCTGCCCAATTTCCTGCCTTGTGGTTCAACAACTTTGCTCCTGCTTGGGTTCTATTCTTAACTCTTCTTAGCTTTGGCTTTCCAGTGTAGGCCTTCCTTGGGTCTTTGATCTTGAATCAACTGATGTTTCTAGTAAGAGCTGACTCCACCTCTCATCCAGTGCTGACAGCTGGCATCCCTGCTGAGTCTTGATTTCTACCAGCTGTCCAGCATCCTGAAACATTCCCTAGTGACCAGCTACTCCTGGACATCATCACCTGGATAATCCACAGTAGTTTTGGCAATTCACTTACTGCTTCTATTGTCAGACTGTACCTACCTTAGTTCTAGTTTAACATGTTTTCTCCAATATCACAGAGCTCATTGGTGAAGCTCAAGTTGGAATCTCTTGATTATCAATGTCTTTTCCATAACACTTACAGAAAAAATGTCTACAAATTTTATATTTAGAATAATTCTGAATAATTATGGATAGGAAAATAAAATAAGTGAATCTCTCTCTCTCTCTGTCACACTATCACACACACACACACAGAGATATATACAACTTTTAATCTTTCAATTTATAAGTGTACATTTTCCTCCCTTAATGATCTTTCTTTCCTCTTTTGTGAATTGTTTTTCTTTTCTCATTTGCTAACTTTGGAAAAAGAAAAATCCAGACATTGGAATGTCTGAGTTTATTTAAGTCTCAGTACTCTGTTCAGTTTAATGAATGGAAACAAAAAAAAGGAAGTAAAAATGCTGGCCTGGATCTTTGTGGCTCTGGGATTGGCCCTTTTTGGTGGTCATTGATATATACCGTTTTTGGTAAATAAGAGTAATGGCTAGTTCAAAGTTATTCTAAATCCATCAAAATACATTCTAAAATACAGTAATTTAAAACTAGTAGAAACCCAGAAATTGTTAGAAATATAATTGCTATTTAATAATTTAACATGACTTTATCTAAAATAGAAAATAGGAGGGAGAATAAAGGTAGTCTCTGAAAGCATACTAATAAGTATGTGTTGTTCACTTATATTGGTTACATTTGTTAGACTAAAAAAAATCTTGAAAAAGTACTATATACATAATATTTAAATAATTCTTTACAGTGTGCAACTAATAGATCTTAGCATGTAAAATAAAATATCAAATAAAAAAATCAATGTGCAGAAAAGTACTTTCCTACATAATCCAACAATGTAAGAAGAGATTCTATTTATGATTAACAGCATCAGACACAAATATGAAGTATCTAGGGATAATGATAAGGTATGAATGGGACTTACATAGCAAAAACCCATTGAAACTCTAAAGGTTTCTTGGCTAGAAAGTCCAAATATAGATATGCCACTTTTTCTCATGTTAATTGTTTAACAAAATTCCAAACATCATTTCCATAGGGTTATTTTCAAAATGTAATGAGTTTCAAAGTTAACTTTCAAGAATAGACTAGAAAATTTATAAAATATTGAAGATGATTATTCCTACTACATATTAAGATATTTAATGTTAAAGTACACTAAATAAAATTTTAAAGTGGAGAAAATATTTTTCAATATTAATTATAGTAACCATAGTTATTTGATAAAGAGACCATTAAAAAGGGTCAGAAAAAAAATCACAACAACCTCTGTAGATTAACATGAAGAAATAATTCACAAAAGGTAAAATCCTAATGCCAAATTTATCTATGAGAAAGTATCTTACTAGAAATTAAAATATGCAAATTAAAATTACTAAAATGTTTTATATTGTCAATCATTAAAATATTTCATAATATTCAAATAATAATTAGTGCTACCTAATGCAACATAAATAATTAGTAGTGTTACTTAAACATGGTTATACATATAGGTTCATACCCCTCTGGGGAGAAAGCAATCAGGCAATAAGCATATATAGCCTGTAAGTTGTCATTTTCAGTAACCTAATGATTCTACTTCAAAATATCTAACCTTCATGTCCTAATAAATAACTTTCAAGAATTCAGGATAAGACAATTTTAAGTGTATAACTGCAGAGTTCACTGTAACAAATATGGCAAAACACATAAATATCCACTATAATGTTGGAAAATAAAAAATACTTAGTTTGAAATATTGCACATTCAATAAAATTAAATTTACCAAGATTTTTTCATTGTGCAGAAATGCTTATCTTGTTTGTTTGTTTATTTATGTATGTATTTATTTACTTATTTTTGTGGCACTGGGGATTGACTCAAGGGTCTTCTACCTCTGAGCTATACCCCCAGTCCTATTTTATTCTTTATTTTGAAACAGGGTCTCACTAAATTATGGAAGGTCTCACAAGCTGCTGAGGCTGGTCACGAACCTGTGACAATCTTTCTGTCTCAGCCTCCCAAGTACTGGGGTTACAAATGTGCTCCACCATGCCCGGATCTTATATATTACTTAAAAAGACCAGACTTAGCAATTTAGGGAGACTCTCAGAAACCTAGAGAGACCCTGTTTGAAAACAAAAAATAAAAAGGGCTGGCAGTGTATCTTGGAGGTAGAATGCCCCTGGATTCAATTCCCAGTACCACACACACACACATACATACACACACACACACACACACACACACACACACACACAGAGCAAGCTTATATATAGTTGCCCTCCATATCTCTGTGATTCAACCACCTGTGGATCAAAAATAAGAGAAAGAAATTATATTGAGCATGTACTGACTATTTACCTTGTTACTATTGCTTAACCAATATGGTACATGACTATTTACATTGTATTAGGTATTATAAGTAATCTAGAGATGATTTAAAATATGTGGAGGATGTGTATAGGCTATAGGAAGATACTATAATATTTGCATAATGAATTTGAGCATCCAAAGCTTTTGGTATCCTCAGGGGTCCGGGAACCAATTCCCTGTGAATCAAAGGAAGACTATATGTTAATAACACAAAGGAATGGTACCAAAAAAGGAGGTTAAATTTTTTTAAAATAATAATTCGTGCATTGTAATCATACATCTTTGTTAGGTACAAAATGATAAAAGCTTATATGCACACATTTCTCATTTAATCTCTTCCCCAATTCCCACCCCACTCCCTCGCCTTCCCTCCTTCTCAAGTTCAGTTTAGTGATTGACCTGAAAGTACATCATGTGCATTAGAGTGCCCTCCTTCCCCCGCCACATCCATCCCCTTCGGTTAAGTCAATTTCTTTGCTTATCAAGGGTTTCTCCTCTTGCATCTGGAGACCCTCTTATGCCCCATCTTCTCTCTAGCATCTGCATATTAGGGAGAACATATGCTTTTTTACTCTTTGTGACTGGCTAATCTCGCTTAACATAATGTTTTCCAGTTGCATCCATTTCCCGGCAAATAACATGATTTTGTTCTTTTTTATGGCTGAGTAAAATTCCATTGTGTACATATCCCATAGTTTTGTAAGCCATTCATCGGTTGATGAACAACTTGGCTGTTTCCATAGTTTGGCAATTGTGAATTGTGCAGCTATAATCATAGATATACATGCATCAGTCTAGTAGTTTGGTTTCCATTCTTTTGGGTAGATACCCAGAAGTGGTATTGCTGGATCATATGGTAGGTTCATTTCCATTCATCTGAGGATCCTCCATACTGTTTTCTAAAGTGGTTACACTGATTTGCAATCCCACCAGCAATGTATTAGGGTTCCCACTTCTCATCCTCGCCAGCATTTGTTGTTGTTTGTGTTCTTGATAATTGCCATTCTGATTAGGGTTAGGTGAAATCTCAAGGTAGTTTTGATTTGCATCTCTCTGATTGCTAATGATGTAGAACATTTCCTCATACATTTATTGGCCATTTGTATTTCTTCTTTTGTGAAGTGTCTATTTAGATCCTTTGCCCATTTTTTGATTGGGTTGTTTGTTTTCTTAGCTGTGATTTTCTTGAGTTCTCTGTATATCCTAGATATTAGACCTCTATCAGAAGAGTAAATGGCAAAAATTTTCTCCCACTGTGTGGGCTCTCTGTTGGAGTTCTTGATAGTTTCCTTAGCTGCACAGAAACTGTTCAGTTTAATGCAATCCCATGTATTGATTTTCCTTTGAGTTGCTTGTGCTTTTGGGGTCTTGTTGAGAAAGATCTTACCTGTGCCTATGTGTTGAAGTGTTGGCCCTATGCCCTATTCAAGTAGCTGCAAGATCTCTGGCCTGTCATCCAGGTCTTTGATCCATCTTGAGTTGACTCTTGTGCAGGGTGAGAAAGTGGGGTTTATTTCCATTTTCCTGCATATGGTTGACCAGTTTTGCCAACACCATTTCTTAAAGAGGCTATCTTTTTTTCAGTGAATATTTTTGGCTCCTTTGTCAAAAATCAATTGATTGTAATCACATGGGTCTGTTTCTTTTTTTAAAAATTTTTTATTGTAGTAATTCGTGCAATATAGCATACATCTTTGTTAAGTACAAGTTGTTAACAACATATTTGCACACACTTCTCATTTGACCCCTTCCCCAATTCCCTCCCCATTCCTTCCCCCTCCCTCCCCCTCAGGTTCACTTCAGTGAGTGACCTTGATATGATAGTGTAAGTACATGATGTGCCTTAGGGTGTCCCTCTGCCCCATGCATACACTACAATTAAATCGACTTCTTTGCTTATCGAGGATCTCTCCATTTCATCTGGAGACCCTCCTATGCCCCATCTTCTCCCTAGCATCCACATATTAGGGAGAACATATGCTTCTTAACTCTTTGTGACTGACTAATCTCACGTAACATAATGTTTTCCAGTTGCATCCATTTCCCTGCAAAGAACATGATTTTGTTCTTCTTGATGGCTGAGTAAAATTCCATTGTGTACATATCCCATAGTTTTGTAATCCATTCATCTGTGGTTGGACATCTTGGCTGCTTCCATAGTTTGGCTATTGTGAATTGAGCTGCTATAAACATAGATACACATGCATCGGTCTGATAATTTGGTTTCCATTCTTTTGGGTATATACCCAGTAGTGGTATTGCTGGGTCATATG
>PVLC010042967.1:0-12694 GCA_004027655.1 Graphiurus murinus | reverse complement strand
TACTGGGGATTGAACTCAGGGGCATTCTACCTCCGAGCTATACCCCCAGCCCTATTTTTTATTCTTTATTTTGAAACCGAGTCTCACTAAGTTGCGGAGTGCCTCACTAGGTAGCTGAGGCTGGCCGCGAACCCGGATCCTCTGGTCTCAGCCTCCCAAATGCTGGAATTACAAGCGTGCGCCACCACGCCCGGCTGGGATTGTATTACTAAACATTCTTTTTAAAAGACTAGTCAGTATTTGGTGGTGGTGGTGGTGGGGGGGTTACTGGGGATTGAGCCCAGGAGCATTCTACCCCTGAGCTACACCCCCAGACTTTTTTTACTTTTTGTTTTGAGACAGGGTCTTGCTAAGTTGCTGAGGCTGGCCTCTAACCTGCAATCCTCCTGCCTTAGCCTCCCAAGTACTGGGATTACAGGTCTGTGCCACCTCGTTAAGCCTGCAGAGACCATTTTTAAATGATAGTCAGCGAGGGGGAAAATGGATGCTTTTTTTTATTAAGGACCTAACAGGGACATTACTCTGCAGTGGTGTGAGCTGGAGGAGGGAAAGGCCTACAGTTGGAGACTGGCTAGAAGTAAGGAGTCAGGAGGGAAGCTGCAGATGGGTGCCGATGAGAGGCCTCAGGGCAGTGTTGTTTGGGGTGAGGGTGGAAGAAGAGACACAGCTAACCCCGAGGACTGTGGCCTCTGGGTGCCTGGAAGAGGTCTTTCTGGGAGTGGGGAAGATGATGTGGTCCCCTTGAGGTTCCAGGGCCTATGTGTGCACATAGTCAGTGAGAGGCAGGGCTGCCCTCTCCAGCTTTGAGTTGTTGGGGAGTGGTGAGCAAGTCCACAAGGAAGAGGGACACCACAGGGTCTGTGACAGCAGAGAGGACAGAATCTGAGGAGCATCAGGAAGGGGGGGACACAGACCTGAAGAGGAGCAGCAACGTCCAGTGACGGGAAAGGACAGGGAAGACTGCTTTATTTGGTTAATTAACCATAGGCTGGAAGGATTCCCCATAGCAGCCTAGTTTAGCATCACAACTCTATATTTTTATCTTTTCTATTCCTCCTAATGTAAATTCTTTCTGTCATTATGCTCATATTTTATGTTCTGTAACATATATAAATGAAACCCATATTGAATTTTACTCAAATTCAATATGTTGAGACCTTTCCCTCCACCAACACTGCTGTCCAATTTTGGCATTCTGTGTGTTTTTTTACTCAACCATTTGGAAATGTCACTCTGTTTTATAGACATCAATGTGTGCTTTGATGCCTTGTTCCCACATCGCTTCTAGGTTTTTCCTTCCCTCTTTCCTAGCAGTCTCTGAATAGTTTCTTTCAAAGCGCCAGGTCGGCAGAGGATCACATGGGAAAACGAGTGTTAATCTCAGGATCAGTGGAGTCCCTCCCTTAAGACAGGCCTAATTCAATGTAAAGAAGCCAAGTTAGCCACGGAAACTGTAAAAATTAATTTCTTCAGCATTTTGACTTCAAATAATCAGCTTGCTTTGAACCACAGCTCCTGGGAGCTGGAGAAACAATAGGATTTGCAATCAGATGCATGGGGAAAGGAAGATGCCTCCTCACAGTCTCTAGCACACCTAGGGTGATCTGGGACTCCCCTTCAGCAAAGGAAAATGGGTGAGATCCATGGTTAAAACAGAGTTCCGATTTTACCACCTCCCTTTCCCCCAAAGTGGCATTTCTAATAATTGCTTCCCTCCCCAGCATTCTGTATTGATTAAAAAGTACATAAACAAGAGGCTGGGTGTGATATTCTAGCACCTCATTCTGCAGCTTGGATCCTGATTATTCCATGCACCCCAAGAGACATCCTTATCATGAGAAACTCCAGGGGGCTGGGCCGCTGTTGTAGCTCAGCACACAGAGCACCTCTGTGAGTTGCTCTGGTGTTTTACTGAGCAGCTCCCCAGAGTCACTTGCCGATGTTGTAGAAGACAGGGTCCTGGATGTTCTGATATCAGGAAATGTTAGAGCATGTTTTACGGGTTAGCACAGTGCTAGTTACCAAGGACTAAAGGCAGGCAAGCCATGGCTTCCAACTTCGGGGGATCTTTAATGGTCTCATGGGGAGGTAAACGACAGCAAAGTTACAGGGCTGTAGTTGAGGTCTGTGCATGGAAGGACAGGCATCAGTCAGGACAGGCATGTTGCTTTGGAGGGCAAAAATCAGAAGAGAAATTGTTCATCCATTTTGCAAATTGACACTGTAAGTGCCTTTACTGGACCAAATACTTCAGAAGCAGAAATGAAAAAGAACCTTCTTTTCTAAGATCTCCTCAAAAGTTCCTGGACATCAGTGTACTGTAAACCTGCTGACTTTGTCCTTTTGTTAAAACTCAGATTTGCAATTAAGAGCAGCTAAAAAGTTTAAATTATCTATTTGCAAGGCAAAGAAAGAATATTGACCTGGGGGATGGGTTAACATATATTTCATTTATTTAAAAAAATCAGGTAAGCCAGATGTGGTGGCACATGCCTGTAGTCCTCGTACTTGGAAGGCCAACACAGGAGGATCCCAGGTTCGAGGCCTTAGCAACTTAGTGAGACCCTGTTTCAAAGTAAAAAATGAAAAGGGCTGAAGATGTAGGTCAGAGGTAGAATGCCTCTGGATTCAATCCTTAGTACAAAAAAAAATAAAAAAATCTGGAGGGCAGGCCCTTAAGCTTTCCTGGTAAGGGTGCCTGAGCAAAGGGCCTCTCCTAGGTCTATTGTTGTGACACTTGGTGTCCTGCTCTGTGGAAAGGATGTTGGTTTTCACATCTCAGGGCAGGAAGAAGAGCTGATGAAGGAATGTATCGGGACAATTCCTCACACAGGAGAAGGTGATGTTGGACAGTGTTTAGTGGCATACCTGAAACCTCATGAATGTGGTTAGGAGACTGGATTATTAGAGAGTTTCCAGTGGGAGACTGACGACAGGGGGTTCAGGACACTTGGGACACTCGCTGACTCAGAAAATCACAGCACATTCATGTGCAATGTGGAGAAGAAGGTACTGAGGCCATGTGCTGGCCTCAGGATGAACTATCTGGCCTTCAAGTAGTCTTACACCTGCCAAGAGAACAGGCTTTATCAACTCAGTAGGTTTGATGTTAAAGAGCCTGTATCAACCTCTAATAGTTGGCAATGGATTGTTGACAGTTTTTGGAATTTCCATTTAATAAGTAGTTCATTCATAGTAATTTATAAAGCAAAAATCTATGAAACATTCATTTTTGCCGGGCTCTGTGCTGGGTTTTAGGAATAAAATGGACAAAAGGGATGAGGCAGACATTATTCAGATAATCACATGTATAAGTATATGATTCTGTTGTGATAAGAGCTTTGCAGTTGATGGAGGGAGGATTAGAAAACTTCCTGAGGAGAATGCTGGAGAGCTAAATGATGAACAGGAATTAACTAGATTAAAACAAAACACAACCCACCGAATGGTCCAAGCAGAAGCAGTAGCATGTGTAAAGAGCTCCTGTCAGTAGGGAGTAGGATCTGTTCAAGATGTTAATTGAACCTTTGTGGTGGTGCATGCCTGTAATCCCACTACTTGGGAGGCTGAGACAGGAAGATCACAGGTTGGAGCCAGCCTCAGCAACTTAGGGTGACCTTGTTCCAAAACAAAACAACAACAAGGTAGAATGCTTCTGGGTCCAATCTCCAGTACAAACAACAACAATGACAAGAACAACAACAACAACAACAACGAGGCTGGGTTTTGAAAGGCAGTAGAAAGTCTGGCGTGACATGAAGTAGGGGCAAATAGGGATGGACCCACTCATTCAGATTAAGTGGTGCATCTTAAAAGACTGCTCTTTGTTTAAAGGTAATGGAAACCGTTAGAGGGATAGGGAGAGGAGGCGAGAGAGAGAGAGAGAGAGAGAGAGAGAGAGAGAGAGAGAGAGAGAATAGAAAGAATATGTTGATTTGACCTGGGCATATTCCTTCTATGTAAAAGAGACTGCTCTGGTCTTTTTACAATTAAGATGGAATGCCCTTGGGGTTTTTTGTTGTTGTTGTTTGTTTGTTTTTGGTGGTACTGGCGATTGAAACCAGGGGCATTTTACCTCCAAGTTACACCCCCAGCCCCATTTTATTTTTATTGTGAAACGGGGTATCACTAGGTTGATGAGTCTCACTACTTGCAATCCTCCTGTATCAGCCTCCCAAGTACTGGGATTACAAACGTGTTCTACCACACTTGACGTGGGTTGTTTTTTAAATGTTTAGTTTTCTGGGCTGACACTTAAGTTGGAGGCCTGGGCTCTCTGAGGTCTCTTCAGTGGTTCTGTTCTTTTTGATGGGATTATTACCTGTTCTTGCTGCTGATTCCTGTGGAGAAAGGGAAGGGAATGGGATCATGTAGGGCTCTGTTCTGTTTGTTAGGTTTTGTTCTTTGCTAGATAAGTTACCTGACCTTTGTAAAATGTGTCTGTGAGTAAGTGGATGAGAGTTGACAGGGCTCAAGGATGAAGAGAAAACCTTGGTATGTTGGTGATGATGGTTTGTAGGAAGAAAGCTTTTATTTATTTCTTGCCTGCTAAGGCTGTTATAATGGATCAGTGCTGGTAGTAGCCCTTCAGTGTTGAGAGAAGCCAACACTGGATGCTTGCCTATCTACCCAAAAAGGATGGATATCCTGAGATCTCTGTACCATCCATGGACACTGCCCTGTCCAGGAGTGTGAGTGATGTAGGAGCCATGGCCATTTACCAAGGACCCAAACCAGTTACATCTCTAAATGGGGATATGGTGAAACCACAAAAACAGGCAGTGCAATGGGAGGGCCTGTTTTCAAAGCCAAGGATCATTGCTGCCACCATAATATTGCAACAGTTGAATTTTTAACATCTGAAAGAAAAAAAGCTTCAATTTTATCATTGGAAATCCTACTTAATCTGTATTACACTCTCTCTGACCCTGTAAATTCTGCCGCATAGATTTTTTTTTAATGACTTGCCAAGATCATTAAATAGATTTCTACTTGGTGGAAAAAAATGGCATTATTATTTGATCAGTTTAAGCAGAAAATGGAACATGTCATAAGCTCTGAGTCTATTAGGTGAGAAGCAATATGGAAATAGGAATATCCTCAATGACAAAGTAAATCAGAGTATATATGGCACTTATGGTAGGCAGCCTCTAAGTTGGCACCCAGTGATCTGCACTTTGGTACCCTTGCTCTTTTGGTACTCTTTTCATATTGAATAGGCCTGATCTGCTGATCTGTGTAACCAATGGGGTGTTATGGAAATGGAATGTGATTTCTTTCCCTAGGTCGTAAGACATGTGGCTTCCTCTTTGCTTTCTTTTAAATCTCTCACTTTGAGGGAAGCCAGTTTCTATGTTGTGAGGTCACTCAAGCAGCCTATGAAAATATCTTTGTGGGAGGGACTGAAGCTAACTGTCAACAGCCATGTGAGTGTGCCATCTTGAAAGCAGATCTTCCAGCCCTAGTCAGACCTTCAGGTAATCTCAGCAGGTAATCTCAGCCTTGTCCAACACCTTTATTATAATCTTGTCAGAACCTCTGAGCCAGGACCAACCGAGTCACTTCTAGATTCCTTACCCTCAGAAACTCTGTGAAATAATAAGTAGTTCTTATTTTAGGCTGCTAAGTTTTTCGTTGTTGTTGTTGTTTTTTTTTTTTTTTTTTTTTTTTTTATGGTCCTGAGGATTGAACTCAGGGGCATTCTACCTCCGAGCTATACCCCCAGCCCTATATTTTATTCTTTATTTTGAAACAGGGTCTCCCGAAATTGCGGAGGGAGGGCCTCACTAGGTAGCTGAGGCTGGCCGCGAACCCGGATCCTCCGGTCTCAGCCTCCCAAGTACTGGGATTACAAGCATGCGCCACCACACCTGGCTTGACTGCTAAGTTTTGAGGCAATTTGTATGCAGCAGTAGATAACTAATGCATTTTGACTTCTAGACAGTGGATAATTTTGTTTATATACATGTGTTTATGTATCCAAAATTTTTTTATTTTATTTTTTATTTATTTATTATTATTTTTTTAGCATGTATTTTTTTTATGCATTTCTTGGGTACAACAGGGTTACATAGACATTTATGACATATCAATCATTGTCAGATCACAAATAGCACCACTTCTTCGTTTTACACGTATAGCCCACATTCTTAACATAGCCTGGTAAAGCAAACTTTCTAGAGTCATAAAACTATATTTTTTTATTTAAAAATGAACCTCTGAATATATGAGAAAGCATCTGTTGACTAAAACAAAAAGTGAGATTATACAGTGAGCATACAAATATATAGTTGATAGACAAGTGGGTTCTCAACCCCCAGTGAACAATATCTTAGTTCCTCAGTGGTCAAAGCCCAAAGGATGGGAACCACTGTTCCAACAAATATTTTTGGGTGATTGTCTATTACAGGTACCAGAGTGATAGAAAGGGCTTTAGGCCTATTTTTGGTGGTGAGCAGATTGCAATGGAAATCATTAGAGCAGTAAGTAGGTGGCCTCTGATGTGATTAGATGTGGTTTAGTGAGTTTTGAACTGCAGAGCAAATCATGTGGTCATGGTGACCACATGTCAGGGTTCTGTGTGTAAGAACAAGTCTGAGTCAGATGCAGTGGAAAAATCCTTCTGCCCTGGTCATCACTGGGAAGGGAACTTGTTTGAGCCAGCATCATTAGCTGGTTTTAAAAAAGATAAAGGGCAAAGTGTTAATTTCAGGGTGATGGTAGCAGTTTTTACAGTAATGAATAAAGTAAGCTTGTTTTGTCAGCAGCAAGTAGGAGTTGGGGATGGGAGAGGCATGTTATTTTCCTCAGGAAATTCCAGAGTTGTGGATGGGCCTTTTCCTTGGGGATACAGATAAAGGGGAGATTAGAGCCAAGCACACATATTTCTCTTTTAAACATTTCCTCTCTTTTTCCTTCTTTTTGTTTTATTTGTTAAATTTCTGTGCATGTTTCTCAAGTGTGTGGTCCAAAGGGAAGAAACACTGGCTTTGTCTGGGTTTAGGGAAACAGTCCAGTTACAGTTGGTGGTGGTGGTGGTGGTGGGGCGGCTGGACATGCTTCAAAGACTTTTTGGAAAAAAGTATAAGAAAAATCAAGCAAATAAATGACAGAGGTCAGGAAAGGTGGCATTAGAGATGGCTCTGAAAGCATTTGAGCAGATGTGACATGGAGAATATTAAAACCTTCTCTTTTTCCATCTCTGACTTATCTAAGAAGCTGAAGATATCTATTCCATACCAGGAAGTATTGGCCAGAGGACAATACGGGGAAGGTGGAGACACTGCAAATGTAGTTAGAATACACTGAGTTCTTTATGTCTTTAGAGCAAGAACTGAGTGAGGTGTTAATAGGGTTCAGAAAATAGGCAGTGGAATTGTCTAGTAAAAGCTGTGTGGGGAAGTCTTTAAAGCCTTTTGGGTTTATAATATGACTAGGAACTTGAGTCTAGCACGTGTCAAGTCCAAGGGAACCATTGGCTGTGTGGACCCCACCTGCTCTCTGATCTATAGGGACTGCTCTACCTGTCAAGGCAGTTTTCTTCTGTATATTTGAGCCCAAGACCTTATTTGCAAAGAAGATTTCCATGATCTTTCGATACTTGGTTTCTGAGATCCCAGGGTACAAGGCCCCTACCCTGCCCACTATGTTTCCTTCTAACCATCCTGTTGTGAGAGGTATCTTGCCTAGGTCACTGCTTTTTCCTGTATCTGTCTTCATGACCCTTTAAGCCAGGGGTGGATTCTTGTGTTGTATACCACGCACTTCCTGCTGCTGAAGTTGGGGAGAAAACGTGGCAGGTGAACTCTGTGGTCAATTCAGTCCTGGTGGAAAACCAGGGTTAATCATTTACTCTGCCTCTGTGCAGCCACCAGTGTTGACCTTGACAAAATGCTGGTAAAAATGAGGGCAAACCTGGCCTGACATTTAACTAACAGGATAATGTGGCCCCCAAATAACTTTCTTGGTTTGAAGTTAATCCTGTCTCTGAGTTTATGTCTGATGTTCACATACGTCTGGTTTTGCAAACAGCAGCCAGAACTGCTGTCACAGTGTCAGGAGAGACAAAGATGTTACACAAGATCAGGGGCCTGGCTTTACTGGAGCTGCTCACTGTGGTAGAGGATCAGGGCCACGGTGATCAAGATGTCCCATAGGAGGGGCAGTAGAACAACATTTAGGCCTGGTAGGTATGATGGGTAGAGGCTCCCTCCTCCCCCCATGTTCCTCTTATTTTAAATCCATAGTCTTTGTTTTCTTGAGCCATTCTGAATCTTTATCTTGAGAAAGTTAAACTGATTAAACTTCCTGGTGTAAAGTCAATGGCACTACTACTTCTAGAAGGTTCTTTAGTTGGAAGGGGGCCTCCAGACATTGCTCCCTTCTTTCCCCAAAATGAAACCAGCTCCAGGGCGATGACTACCTGGTGGTGTGATGTGAACAGCTAGCTTAACAGTTCTAATTAGCTACGGGATATGCTTGGCCTGCTAAAGGAGGCGTGCTGATCCACAGGTAGACTCTTCATAGGGAGTTTTTGAAATGAATCCTGTTAAGTGGGCGTATTGATGTCTGGAGTAGGAGTGCGATTAGCTCCCTGTCAAGATCTTCAAAGCATTGTAGAAGTCTAGCTTTCCTTCTCTTTCTCCCAGTCCTCCAGGAAGGCACTACTTGGTCCAAATTTTGGGTTCCTGATCTATTGCTTTTTCCTTTACTTTTATCTGGCTAATATCAATGTGCTTTATAAACATAAGCATACTTCAGAGAAGGCAGCTGGGCCAAGATGAGAGGATGAGGAGGATGGGAAAGAGAAGGAAGATGTGGAAGAGGAAGGATGGAGCTAGAAGGGAGAGGGCTGGGGAGGGACCAGCGTCCAACTATGGAAACTAACAGGAGAAGTTTGGTGTGATGGGAATGAGGAGGAGAACAGAGGCAAGAAGGAGAAGAGATATGTAAGAGTGATGAAAGGGTGAGAGGTGGGCTAGATAGCAAGCAGGGAACCTGGGAGCATCAAGAGGTGAAAGGCAGGATTCTGGAGTTTCAGTCGAATATCAAAAGTAAAAGGAGAAAAGATGGATGTGAAAGGTACACGAGGAGGTAGCAAAGCTGGAGGAGAAACCGCCACCTCTTGGACTCCAAATGGGTTTTCTTCTCCAGAAATATTACCCCAGAGAACTATGGCAGCCAGTATTTGTTCTATTAAGATTTTAGAAATACACGATTACTAGATAAATGGATTTTTAAATAAAGTGTGAAGTGTGAGAAACTAGAAGAGAATGAGTCTTTTTGTCACCTGATATGGGTAATCTTTGTGCCTCCTATTTTGAGGGTCTCTGTCCATAACATTGGACATGAATGTGAAAGTATATGTTTAATTTCATGCTTAAAGAATGACAAATGTCGTATATTTGTGGGGGAAAAGGAAACAAGGTTTAATAAGTTATAGCTAAACCTTCAGGTCTCTGGGTGAGAGTTTGAAACAACACCATTGGAAAGACATCAAAGAATGAAAATGACCCAGATCCCATCCTTAAGAATAAAACTAACCCCCATTTGTTTGTTTATTTGTTTTAATTGTATATTCTAGGTGAGAATTTATATAATCTTCTTAAGAGGTGGAGGGGATTGAACTCTTGATTTTCAGGGATCTACCTGTGAGCCTGTGGCATTACTTGGTGGGTCTAGGATCTTGTTCTTCTTCCTAGTTGGCATGGAGCCACCTTTCTTCCTCTTGGAACCAACTTTACCTGATATGTAAGGAGATATTTGTTCCCTCCAAATAATTTCTTAATAAAGTAAAAGCCTTTTATTTGTATCCAGACAGCATCAGCTCAACCAATAGCATGATTATTAGTAGTGCCAATAAAAGTGGAAGGCAAAGTTTAAGGAAAAAGTGTTAAAAATTAAATGTTATGTTGAGATAATTGCAAATTCACATGCAGTTGTAGGAAATAGTACAGGTAGATCCTCTATACATTTCCTCTTTCTCTCAAATGCAACATATTGCAAACTGCAGTACAACACCACAACCAGGATGCCAACATTGATATAGTCAAGATATAGAACATTTATATTACCCCAAGGACTCTCAGGTCATCCTTTGTATAGCCATGCCCACTTCTTCCTGTCTCTTGCTTTCTCCTTTACCCAATTACAAATCTGTTCTCCAGTTTTTAAATTTTATCATTTTAAGAAAGATACATAAATAGAATCATGCAATATATTACCTTTTGGAGTTGGCTATTTTCTACTCAAAATAGTTCTTTTGAGAGTTATCCAAGTTGTTGTAAATATCAAGCAGTTATTTCTTTTTCATTGTTGAGTAGTGTTCCATGGCATAGATGTTTAACCACTCACCCATTGAAGGATACCTGGAATGTTTGTTTTATTTATGCTATTATGAGTAAAGCTTCTGGTGTACAGTTGTTTGTTTGTTTTTGTGCCAGGGCATTCTACCTCTGAGCTATACCCCCATCCCTTTTTATATTTTGTTTTGAAATAGGGTTTCACTAGGTTGCTTGAGAGTCTTGCTAAATTGTTGAGGCTGGTCTCGAATCTGTAATCCTCCTATGTTAGCCTCCCAAGTACTGGGATTATAGGCATGTACCACCACTCCTGGTTTAGTGTACAGTTTTTTTTTTTTTTTTTTTTTTTTTTTGTGGTACTGGAGATTGAACCCAGGGACATTCTACCTCAGAGCTACACACCTAGCCCTATTTTTTATTCTTTATTTTGAAACAGGGTCTCGCTAAGTTGCGGAGGGCCTCACTAGCTGAAGCTGGCCTTGAACCGGGATCATCCTGTCTCAGCCTCCCGAGTACTGGGATTACAAGCGTGCACCACCATGCCCGGCTAGTGTACAGTTTTTATGTAAATATGTTTTAACTTTTCTGGGATAAATGTCTAGGAGTGCAATTGTTGAGTTGAATGGTAGTTTAATTTAGGGTAGGGTTGGAGTGCTGGAGATTGTACCCAGGGCTTTGTACATGGTAAGTGTGCTTTGCCACTGAGCTACATTCCCACCCCTTAGTTGTGTGTTTAGTTTTTCCTTTTCTTTCTTTCTTTCTTTTTTTTGTTTTTTGTTTTTTGTACTGGGGATTGAACACATGGGCATCCTGACTCCAAGCTATACTCTCAGCCCTATTTTATTTTTATTTTGAAGCAGGGTCTCTCTAGGTTGATGAGAATCTTACTACTTGCTGAGACTGTCCTTGATTCTGTGATTCTCCTGTCTTAGTCTCCCAACTACTGAGATTGTAGGTGTGTGCCACCATACCCAGCACATATTTAGTTTTTAAAGAAACTGCTAAACTGTTTTCCAGGGTGATTGTACCATTTCATATTTCCACAAGCAATGTGTAAGTTATCTGGTTATTCCAAATCCTTGTCAGCATTTGGCATTGTCAATATTTTTATTTTCACCATTCTGATAGGTGTGTAAGTGATGTGTCATTGTGGCTTTAATACACAATTTCCTAATGGTCAATAATGTTGAGCATCTTTTCTTTCATGTGCTCATTTGCTACAAGTATCTTCTTCAGTGAATTCATGTCTTTTGCCTATCTTCTACTTGATTTGGGGATTTTGTTTTGCTCTTTAGTTTTGAAAACCTTTTATATATTCTAGATACTAGTGCTTTGTCAGATATGTGGTTTGCAAATATATTCTCCTAGTCTAGTTTGTCTTTTTTATCTTTGGAATTGTGTCTTTTGAAGAGCAAAAGTCTTTGATTTGATGAAGTCCAATTTACTAATTTTTCCTTCTAGATTGTGATTTTGATATTAAGTCTGAGAACTCTGCCTACTTTCGATGCTAATGATTGTCTTATCTTTTATTCTAAAGGTATTGTAGTTTTATATTTTACAGTTAAGTTGATTCATTTTGAGTTAAATTTGTTTAAGTTAGTTTAGGTCAAGATACGTGTATTTTACTTACAGATTTTCAATGGCTCTAGCACTATTTGTTGAAAAGACTGTTCTTCTGACATTGAGTCACTTTTGGACCTTTGTCTAAAATGAATTTGGCATATTTGTATTGATCTGTTTCTGGATTTTTTATTCTGTTTCATTAACCTGTATGTCTGTTGCTCTGCTAATACCACACAGCCTTGATTACTGTGTCTACAGAGTGTCTTGAAATCTGGTAGATAGATTCCTCCCAGTTTATTCTTCTTCAAAATTGTTTTGCCTATTATAGTACTTTGCTGTTTCATATAAACATTAGAATAATCGTGTCCATAGCTATAAAAATTTTGATAGAAATTGTATCATACTTACTTGCTAATATGAGAATTAATGTGTTTACTATGTTGATTCTCCCATTCTATGAATATAGTATGTTTTCCCATTTATTTATTTTATTTTAAATAATTAATTTATTTTTTTAGCATGGATTTTTATACATTTCTTGGGTACAACAGGGTTAATCACACATTTTTGTTGGGTACAAGCTAGTACAGGTAAAGACATCCATGCATATATTTTTCATTAACCCTTCCCGAATTCCCACCCACCCTCCCCCTATCTCCTGGTCAGTTTAGTGATTGACTTTGATGTGATCTTGTAAGTACATCATGCTCATTAGGGTGTCCCCCCTCCTCCCATTACCTTCCATTAAGTCAAATTTTTTGTTCACCTAAGAATTCTCCTTCATCTGGAGTCCCTCTTATGTCCCATTTTCTCCCTAGCTTCCACATATT
>PVLC010042966.1:0-12735 GCA_004027655.1 Graphiurus murinus | reverse complement strand
ATTCTCATCTTCTGCTTCCCTTCTGTGCACAGAGTCCCAAGGAGCCCTGCTGGGGCCCCACAGGGAGCACCAAGGGCCAGCAAGAGGCTTCCTTTTCAAGGGTCCCTTCCTGGGCCAGCTCCAGGGCTCTGGGGACCGAGGAGAGGAGGACAGAGTTCACAGTAGAGGCCCATTCCTCTTGCTGCCACCCACTCCCGACGCACTGGGCTTTCTAAGGAGTACAGTGCCCCTCTCTGAGGCTCACACTGCCTTTCCAGCATAGCTCTCTACATCCTAAGGGAAAATCCCAGCCCCTCTCTTTGGGATCTGTGAGCCTTGGACTCCCTCTTCTGGTGAAGTGTGAGGAGGAGACAGCACCCAGCGCAGAGGGCTGGACCTCTGAGGCAGAGGGCGGGAGGGGTCAAGGGCCCTTGACCCCTCTCGCCCTCCCCAGCCCACCTTCTGGGGACCCTGCAATTCCTAGAGCCCTTGGCCAGCGCAGACCTCTGCATGAGCCTTCTTTTCTTTCCCAGCAAATAAAGAGCAGCACGGGCACCTCTCAGGCTGGGTGAATTCATGGCCTCACATGGGCCACCAAGCATCCTCTCCCAGAGGGTAAACGGCAGTCAGTTACCCTGGGCCTCCAGAGACACTTACTCTGCTTGTAGATTCTCAAGAGAAGGAAAATAAGCACATTCCTGGGACTCTGACGAGTGTTCTAACCCCAAAGCTGAGCATAAACAGTAGGTGCCAACTACATGCACCTGCTAAAATGAGGTGCTAGGTCATGTGGGCAGGCCCAGAACAGGCAGAGGGCTAGTGGTCAGTCTCACAAACCTATCTGCCAAGGATGGGGTGCTTTGCTCTCTCTTAAGCAAAGGGTTTCCCGGGGCCATATATGTGTCACCTCACCCTATGTGCTTCCACATAACCCCCAAGCAGGACCAACACATCACACACCCTATGTTCGCCAAAGACTCACAGATCCAAGTCCCCCAACTTGCTTCAAAGCAAGAATAGCAGACCCCCAAGACCGAGTAGTAGTTCCAGTGTGAGGGAGATCAAGTGTCCACCAAAGCCCAGTCTCCCCATCTTCCTTCCTAGTATTTGAACCTCTAGAAGTCAAGCTGTTTGTAAATTGGCCTCACTAAAGACTACATATCCCAGCCTCCTTTGCAGCTAGGCAGGGCCATGTGACCAAGTGCTGACCAATGGGATGTGAGTAGAAATGCCCCAAGCTACTTCCAGGTTGTGAACTTCAGCAGCAGCTGCCTTCTCTCTACTTCTTCCTGTGCAGAGATGTGGGCCTAGGGTGATGAACAACCTTCCATCCCTGCCCCAGGGCAGAGGTTATCAATCTCCTCTGAACATTAAAATCACCTGAGAAGGCACTTAAAAAGTCCTGACGCCAGGGCTCTACTCACAGGGATTCTGGCCTGATTGGACCAGGTGTGGCCTGGGCATCTGATCTTTCGTGCTTCTGCAGTGGATTCTAATGTTGAGACAAGATGGAGAATCATCACACCTGTGACCAGGGGATGGATGGGTGGAGCAACAAGATAAAAACAAGTGTTGGTCCCGAGTCTTCCTTGGACTTTAATCACCCTGAGCTACCCTCTGGTCTTTGGGCAACTCTGTGATAGAGACAGAAACTTATCATAGTAGAGCCACTTCCTCCTGGAGTCCCTTTATTACTGAACTTTGGCCTAGACTTTGCCTAATGTCACCCATGGATCCTGGAGCCTTCTGTCATTGATGCTGAGAAGCCAGGAGAACTCAATTCTCTTTAGCACCTTGGGGGCTTAGGCATAGAGCCCCATAAACACCAGAATATAAATCCAGAGTTGAAATTACACTTAATTCTGGACATACTGCTAAACATAGTAGACTAAGGGTATGAATTGTCCTACCTTTATCTCATTTTAGAACAGCTTTGCAAATAAAAGCAGCAAACTAGCCAGCCGACTCTCCTTCCAAGAAAGACACAGACCATGTCACTTACTTTCTAGAAGATTTCTTAGCCCTTGATGAGTGATTCCAGCGTGAGCCCAGTGGTGTAGATTGGTAGGAGCTAAACTGAACGATGCCCTTGAAGTAAGGGAACACCTGCAATTGCCCTGCAGGGATAGGCAAGTCTGGGTTTTGGCCACTCACCTGCCCAACATTGGTCTTTAGAAGCGTGCAGAGATGATTCAGCAGCCCCAGGTTTGTTTTGTTTTTGTTTTGTGTGGGTACTAGGGATTGAATCCAGGAGCATTCTATCTCTGAGCTATACCCCAGCCCTTTCCATATTTTTAAATTTTGAAACAAAGTCTTGTTAAGTTGCCAAGGCTGACCTTGAACCTGAGATCCTCTAGTCTCAGCCTCCCAAGTATTGGGATTACAGGTATGTGCTACTGTGCCAGGCTCCCAGCATTTATGGCCTAAGTAAGATAAGCTGTCAGAGATTAAAAGCAAGCCAGGGGCTCTTATCCACTAACTGAATTCTGACGAAGCTGAGGGTCAAAAGAGAGGGACACAGCGAATGGTTTGGCAAATCACTGGAATTTTGTTTCTTCTTCAAGAATTTTCCTGTGTGTGTGTGTGTGTGTTTGTGTGTGTGTGTGTGTGTGTTACTGGGGATTGAACTCAGGGGCATTGTACCTCTGAGCTACACCCCTAGCCCTTTTTATTTTTATTATTTATTTATTTATTATTGAGGTACTGGGAATAGAACCTAGGGAATTCTACCTCTGAGCTACACCCCCAGCCCTATTTTTTATTCTTTATTTTGAAACAGGGTCTCACTAAGTTGCAGAGGGCCTTACTAAGTAGTTGAGGCTGGCCGCGAACCTGTGATCCTCCTGTCTCAGCCTCCCAAGTACTGGGATTATAGGAGTGCGCCACCACGCCCAGATCCATGCAACTATGAAGAACTGTTTTATTCACCATGTAACTCAATTGCAACCCACCGTCCAGTCCAATTATGATCCCTGCAGCACTCTCTGAGGCAACACGTTAGGGATGGGAAAGAAACCAAAGACCAAGGTGGAATCTGGAAGCTCCAGCCTGGGTTTGACAGCGGCACCACTGACAGTCGGTGCCGATAAGCTTTGGCTGTGGGTGTTCTGTGCACTGTGGGCTGTATAGCAGCACCCTGACCTTTAACTACAAGATGCCAGGGGCAGTTCCCATGCCTGGCCCACTCTTGACAGCCAAAACTGTCTCCAGACTGTGCGAAATGTCCCCTGGGGGCAGCCCTACCTGGTTTAGAACTGCTTGATGAAACCCTGGGCCTAGCAGAACTACTCACAGCAACATCCCCAGGCCCAGCACAGTGCTGGACACACAGTAGGGACTCAACTAATAAACGCTTGTTGGGTGAGCACTGGGGCAAGAGGTGGGAGGCGCACACCGAGCTCCACCTCCACAGCACCTGCAGACCTGGTGCAGCTCACAGGAAAGAAGCATTCAGACTGCAGGGTGCATGGACCAGTGGCCTGATGCAGCACGGGGCCAGAGCAGGTCAGCTTCCTATGGGGTCTTCCAGCCAGTGACTGTGCACAGCTGGGGCACCAATGCACGACCATTCCCAGGACCTGCAGGAACCTTCTGATGATGACTTAACTCAAAGATGTGCTGTGCCCAGCCGGGGTACCAATGCAGGACCATCCTACGACCTACAGGAGCCTTCCGACGATGACTTAAATCAAAGATGCCCAGCATTAGCCTAGCCAGAGCTTTCTAGGAACTGCACTGCCCTCTGAGACTCTTCCTGATCCTTCTCCTTCCCAGAGGCTAGACCTGCACCAAGCTCAGAGCCCTTCCTGCTCCTCTAGCCGCTGCCCTCAAAGCCACACAAGCGTCCCCCAGCAAGCCCCACCATGACGTCAGCTGCTTGGAGGGTCTGGTGTCCTAGGAGTGTGCCTGTCCCCAGCTGCCCGCCCCCTTCCTGCAGGAGGCCGCCCTCCTAGGGCTCAGTTGGTGAAAGTAGCATGCCCAAACCGACAGAGACAGCGAGGGAGGGAGCTCCTGGCAGGGAATCAGCGTCCCTTTGACCACAAATCGGAAGACATGGGTTTAAATCATAAATAATAGCTCGTGGATAACTCATAAATGCAGGCACATGCTCACATTTCAACCCAAGAACTTCTTCCAAGTTATCCTTTTATTGGTTTTAAGGCAGCGAGGGAAGACTTCTGGCCCACATGCCTTTCTGGCCAAGCGAGGGAAGTCAGGGGAAGGGAAAGGGGTCGGCCACTGGGGCAGCCGGAGGACTCTTCCCACACTCTGCCCTGTCTGGTCTCTCCAGCCCACAGAAACCAGAAACACCATCCAAGTGCACTATGGGAGAGAGCTAGCGTGCCCCGTGGCCCCTGCAGCAGCGGTGTCAGCCGGGAGCAGCTCAGCCCGCCGGCCCAGCTCAGCCCGCCTTGCTCTCTGCCATGCTCTCCCAGGGGCAGATGACTTCCTTGTCTGTGGCCCGGTCACCAGACTCGCCGGTGTCGTCCGAGTCCATCAGGCAGGGCCCGCTCTCCGTAGGCACGTCCATTTTGATCTGGAAAAAGCTGTAGACATGGAAAGAAAACAAGTGATGAAAGGACCGGAGAGCAACTAACCCCTCGGTGCTCCCAACAGCCCCGGAGGAGACAGTGCGGCAGGGGCATTGACCAAAAGTCACCTGTACAACCGTCAGCTCAGGGACCCTTCAGTGGGGGTTCCTACTTTTCTGCTGAATTAAGGATAATACTGAACAGGCCTTATTTTCATTTTCAAGGGGCTTGGATCTGTATGGTTTGGATGAATTCAGGATGTCCCTGTAGGGCATACAGTTACTTAATTCTCAACCGCTTTAAAACGGCCTTCTGAGGACATGGTGACCCCAGAGAAGAGCCTGTTAAAATCTCAGGCCCAGCCAGGCGTGGTGGCCCATGCTTGTCATCCCAGTACTTGGGAGGCTGAGACAGGAGGTCACAGGTTTGCGGCCAGCCTCAGCTACTTAGTGAGGCCCTCCGCAACTTAGTGAGACTGTTTCAAAATAAAGAATAAAAAATAGGGTTAGGGGCATAGCTTGGAGGTAGAATGCCCCTGTGTTCAATCCCCAGGATCACCAATAATAATAATAATAATAATAATAATAATAATAATAATAATAATAATTAAATACTTTTTAAAAAGTCCAGGCCCACCTGTGAGTCATGACAATGGCAGCTGTGTGAGGGCGCCCCCCAAGCAGGGCCAGTTGGGAAGAATCAGGGCACACACTCACCCCAGACCCCCTCCTACGGCAACACAGGGACCCTCCCCTTCCGCTCCCCCAAGAGACACCGGCAGAGGGGTACCAGCCTGTGCTCCCCGCATTCCCCCTGCACACTGGGGGCAGAAGTCAGGCTTCTCAGGTTCCCGTGGCAACCTAAGACCTCAGCCTGTCACTTCCTTCCCTGAAGCCAGGGGGACAAACACTGGCACACGTTGACTGGTTTGGGAGTGACCTGTCTCCCCCTGGGTCTGCAGCCACCACCGCCGCCCGGTGGACACCCCGCAGCACAAGGCCCCGCTTACTTGGTCACTTTCTTGGGTCTCAGCCGTGGCAGCTGCGGGCCCGCGTCCCCCAGGGGCTGCACCTTCCCGTGGGCCACAGCAGGGCACTTGGGGGAGAGCCTGGCAAAGACCGGCGAGGCCAAGCAGCCCCGTCTCAGGAACCTGCTGAAGGACAGGGCGGCGCGGGCCTTGGCAGGGGCCCTGGGCTGGCCTCGGGGCCCGGGGCGGTCGGTGGAGGCCTCGCTGTTCTCGGCAACCAGGGGCTCTCGGGGCGCGCTCGACCAGCCGGCCTCCCCCGTGGGCTCCAGGCCGGAGGAGCTCTCCAGGGCCACTTGGATGGGCGAAGGGCAGATGGCGATGCTGGGCCTCCTGATGAAGCGGCTGGGCGAGGGGAAGGGCCTCCTGGGGGAGCGGCAGGACGGGGAGAAGGGGCCCGAAGGAGAGGGGGGCACACAGGTCCCGGTGTACACGGCCAGGTGGGGGCTGGGGGCCAATTGCTGGCCGGGCTGTAGAGAACAAAGGGAGAGAGTTCAGCGTGGTCGTATCACCAGGGCCCCCGAGTTGCTCTGCTAACTCAGCTCCTTTCCGGTGGCAAGAGTGCAGGCCTAGGATGGCTGCCTCCTGGCCACCTGGGAAAGTTCCCCAAGTCACCTATGACAGTGGCCATACGTCCTGTGCGGGGGTCAATCTGTCCCTGGGCCTTGGCCACAGCCCCCAGGGTGAGACAGGTGCGTGCCAGACAGGTGGGTCCACAAACCCTTCTTCCTCCACACTTGGGATGCAGGCTGAATTCTGGACCCCCCTTCAACACCAGCCCCCAGTGAGCTGTATATCCACTGTACCCCAAGTCACCCCTTCACCATCCTTGGCCCCAACCTCAGCCCTGGAGGAGTATGACGCTTGGGCAGAACTGAGGAGGTGGCAGAGGTCGTCCCAGCTCATGCCCTGCAGCCTAAGGCCACATGTGTCCCAAAGCCCACCACAACTTTGGGGCGATCTAGCCCCAGCACCTCCGCAGGCCCCCTTGGGCAGGTGGGACGGGGGGCCCAGAAGGAGGGCTGAAGGTAGAATCTGGATGCTGGTGATAAGGAAGCAGGCAGTAGGGGGAGAGGAGGGGATTCTGAGAGAAAGTGGGAGTCTCTCAGCCTCCCTGGACCACCGTGGCCCCGGCATCCTCAGGGTTTGGGCAGGAGGAGTGGACCCGGCACATTTGCAGCCCAAGGAGCCTGCAGGAGCTTTGTGCAAGGTGACAAAGGAAGTTGAAATTGGGATCTCCAGTGACACTCTTGGCTATGACCTCTTTCCCTCTGCAGCTTGCTGAGCTTCTCCCAAAGACCCACTGTGGTCACACGCCACAGCAAGGCACCCGGACAGAAGTTCTGGGGCGGGGCGGGACCAATGCCACCTCGAGAGAGAACTGGAGAGGACTGCAGTGAGGATCAGGCCCTCTGTGAAGCGGCCACATGGATGTTCTGCTCAGAGGACTCCGCCTGACCCTGAGCTGCACGCTGAGGCTGCAGGCTCCCGCAGAGCCAGTGCCTTCCAGGGCATCTGAAGAGGGGAGGCAGGTGCCCCAAGAGGAGTTTTTGGAGGAAGAGACAGGCCAGCGGGCCACAGTGGGCTGAGGGGCTGGCTGGGCGAGCTAGGAGTCTCCATCCTCTTCTACCGGCCCCATCAGGTTCCAACAGCCCTTGCTCTGAACAGCAACTGGGGTGTTGCTCCACTGCCCAGGCTTCCACAGACAGGCCAGTACCGGAACCAAGGACCAGGCCCCGGCCCGCAGCCCTGAACTGTTATACTAATAACAACGGTATCATGGTTGAAACGCAGGGAGAGCTTAGCAAACAGGAGGCCCCGGGCTGAGCGTCATAGTCATGAGTGACTGCATTTGCTCCCCCAAATCACGAGGTGACTATTGTTACCCCCATGTTACATATGAGGAAACTCATGTTTCAAGAAGCCGAGGAACCCCAGGGATGTTGGGGTGGGCCTTGAAACCTGGCTGCTGACTCCAGAGTGCGTGAGTGTGCAAGAGTGTGTTTGCCTAAAAGCTGGCTAACTGACTGGCAGTGACATCAGCAGGACCCAGGTCTCAAGTTACAAATGCAGACCCCGACCCCACCCAGGCCCATGAAGGAGATTCTGGGGCGGGGGTGGGGAGTGATGCCAGAGAAGGACCTTCTGACCCACACCCCAGGTTCTTCTGCTAAGCAAGCACAAGGAGCTCTTCCCTGTTCACAACAACCCTTACCTGCTACAGAGAGGCACATCTGCACTTGGGAATCAGTCTGCTAAGATTCCTAATAACAATGGGGAAAAGCTGGGCCCTAAGGGTTTAGGAGACAACTGTTAGGTAAAACAGTATGGCTGAAATTGTGTGTGTGTGTGTGTGTGTGTGTGTGTGTGTGTGTGTGTGTGTGTGTGTGTTATTAGGGAATGAACCCAGGGTGTTCTACCTCCAAGCTATTCTCTCAGCCCTATTATATTTTTATCTTGAAACAGGGTCTTACTAAGTTGCTGAGGCTGGTCTCAAAATTGCAATCCTCCTGTCTCAGCCTCCCAAGTGCTGAGATTACAGGTGTGCACCACTGTACCCAACATGACTGAATAATTGATTAAGCATAGACTTGACATGTTAGCTACTCTAGGAAGCTAGAACCACCCCATATTAGAGATCAGAAAATCAAAGCCCAAAGGGGTTCATTACCTTCCCCATCCTTTCACGACTAGTTGTGACCACAGCATGTAGAATTCTAAGGTGGATCCCAGGACTCCCGCCCTTAGCCTTTGAGTGTGGGTATACACTGTGAATGTCATGGGATAGCGAATCCTGACATCGGGCTGTGTGATAAGGCACAGTTGACTTTTACTAAGAAAGAGCATCCAGTGAACTTGACCTCATCACACAGGCTCTTTAAATCTGAGTCCAGAGGCCAGAGACAGAAGTCAGGGACCAAAGCATGGTAGGGATTCAAAGAGGGAGAGATTCTGCAAGATGGAGATTCTGGGAGGTGGAGGCCCCCAAGCAAGGAATGTGACAACTCCCAGAGCTGAGAGCTGTCCCCATAACCGCCAGCAAGGAATGGGGCTGGCGGTCCAGAGTCCTGCCAGCAACCAGAATGAGCTGGGAAAACGGCTCTGCCACAAACCTCAGACAGGAGCACGCTCAGCCTGGCTGACCCCTTGCATGTGAGCCCCGAGCAGGGAACCCGGCTTCCATGTGCGATCTGAAGGTTTGCATCCTCCCCAATAACTAAGTTGAAGTTTTCACCACCTAGGTGATGGTATTAAGAGATGGGGTCTTTGGGAGGTAGTCAGGAATGGGATGAGAGTCCTTATAAGAGGCTTCAGAGAGCCAGCTCAGCTCCTCCACGTGAGGTCAGAGGGAGAAGATGTTTCTATGAGCCAGAAAGCTGGCCCTCCAACTCTGAGGCCGCCCATACCTTGATTATGGCCTTCCACGCCTTCAGAGCTGTGTGAAACTTCTGTTGGTTATAAGCCATCTGGTTCATGGCATTTTGTTACAGTAGCCTCAATGGCCAACTCTCACCCAGACAGCTGTAGGTTAATAACTACTTGTTCAAGTTCACTGATGAGGCAGCAATAGAAAACAAAAGCCATGACACAGTGATAATGTGAACCCAGGTGTGTGTGACCTAAAAGCCCTGCTCTTCCTACTGACCTAGGCTGCCATCATACTGCTTATGGGGTTCAGCTGGGACTTGGGGTTCTAGAGAATGTGGCAAAAATACCCAAACTAGGAAGTAGGCTTTGTCAAAGGATAGAGAGGTATCCAAGCGGTACCCCCTGAGTTCATGAACTTGAATCCCTCCCTTGGAATCTGTGATAAACTCCTGGTACAATCCTACTTTACAGATCAGAAAACTAAGGCTCATGGAGATGATGTAAGTTGGCCAAGATCAGACAACTTATGACAGGAGTGGCCTCCACACAGAACCTCCCGCAGTTTTGTGCCCTCTTCTACCTCCTACCTCCCTCTCTCCCTCTCTTCCCCAGCCCACTCCTCCTCTAGCATCCCCTGATTTCCAGCATGATTGACAAGACAGGAAAGGAAGGTGATTGCTATCATTTTCACTTACCTGGCCTAAGACGGTCCTTTCTTCTGGGCAAGTGGCCATTAGCAAGGTGGGCCTGGGTCACTCTAAGTAGGAAGCTTTTTCTCCCTCTCCCACCAGGGAGTCATGGATCCCCACCCTGGCCCCTCCGCAGACACTGGGGCTTGCACCTGGAGACCCAGGCCCTCCAACTCAGGCCCCACCTACGATTAGCATGAGGCAGCAAAGCAATGGCATGCGAGACACGTGGCAATGAAATGTGACAGGACACAGACAAAATGAGAAGGAGCTGGATTTGGTTTTGTTGTGTGCCGCTTTTTATTGTGAAAGGAACCAAGAGAGGGAGGGAAGGAGCGTGAAATGGAATAGATACACTACAATGAGAACAGTCACAGACTTCATGAAACATTACAATGAGAACAGTTACAGACTTCATGAAATGTTATGATGAAAACACAGACTTCTTAATGAAAGGCAAAGCAGATGGTGCAGAGAGGTGTAGGTCATGTTTCTGTCCTCAGAAACTGGGTGACAATTTGAAGAGGGCCTTGTGGCCTCCTGAACGCCCTTCTTGGGAGCAGGATGGTAAGCAGAGGCCTCACTCAGGTTCAGCATGCAGGGTATTCGGTTCCCCCTCATTTCCCCACTTCCCCAAAAGCAGACAGGTAGAGTTGGTTCCCTGGGGGAAACTCCACTTGGGTGACCATGCCAATTCCACCTGGGTGACCAGTCATCCCATTTGCCACAGTCTAACACAAGACATTCCCAGCTGGGACTAACCCTATCTCAGCCATGAAACTTGGGATCACAGGACTGACCTTCCACTATGCTGTTGCCGGCCAGCTGTCTCCTAGAAGCTGCAGGCAGAGGATATAACATCGATTCCCCCCAGCTTGAATGCAACCTAATATTCCCCAGAGAGTTCGGAGGGCTACACTGCAAGATTCTGAGAGAGCAGAGAAGTAAGATGGTTTGGGACAATGTTGTTTTAACTCTTCTTAGGAAATGCCTTAAACAATAAAGAATAATGAACCACTATATTGGACAACATGGATGGATGGAAGAAAGCACAAGCTTACTCCAAGGCCATGAGACTTATAGAGGGGGAGATGATAAATAGGAGGTGGTGAGAGCGAAAGTGATGGTGATGACAGTTATGATGGTGGTGATGGTAAAAGGCAATGATGTTGGTGATGGTGATGGTGGTCGTGGTGATGGTGATGGTAATGGTGGTGGTGGTAGTGGTGATGTATTGGTGGTGGTAATGGTGATGGTGGTGATGGCAAAAGTGATGATGATGATGATATTGACGGTGATGACGGTAGTGGTGGTGATGGGAATATGGTGGTAATGATAATGTGATGACAGTAGAGAGATAATGATGACGGTAATTGTCAATGATGGTGCTGATGGTAGCCGTGATGATAAAAGCGATGACAGCCCTCATGGTGATGATGTTGATGTTGATGGTGGTGGTGAGAGAAAAGTGATGGTAATGACGGTGGTGATGAAGGTGATGGTAATGATGGTGACAATAGCAACATGCATTCATTGAGCACTTATGCTATGCCAGGCATGGCTCTAAGTACTTTACTCTGATTTTCTTCTCCCTGACTCTTGTATTTCCACTTAACATTCCTAATGAAGCAGTCTTTTCTCTAAAAGTCAAGCTGGAAAATTAAATTCTACAAAGGAATTCTGATACCTCATGGAATAACTTATATTCGAGCATAAGATGTATACTTGATGGGTAGAGACTTGTTTTGTGGTTCAAGCATGTCACTAAAGAATTAAGGTACATAGCATAATAGAGACTATCATAATGATTTAAACATATCAATGAAATTGTCCAAATAAATACTGTTGATGATGCAATTTGAGATCCAAATGGACCCTGTGGGGTTACTTTTAGGTTGGACTCATAGTAACAAAGCACCACCTGCTAGAGTGATATATGATAGCATATCTTATATTCTGCCAGAGTAAAAGACCTCAGAGTTAGGTAGGGACCTGTGGCCTCATTGCTATCACATATGAGAATTTCCTGGTGGATTCCAGGATCAGAGATCAGAGCACTAGTGAATTCTTAAATAGGAGAGGAGGCAGGAATAAGAATAGAAACGAGCTGAGATTAGCAAAGCCACACAGATGTACAAAGCCCTGCATTCCTAGGAGCCGCACCGGGCTTTCTAGAATGGATGGTCCAGGATGACCATTGGTTCCAAGCACGTCATCAACTCACTGCCCCGAGGCCCTTCTGCTATTCCAACTCTTCACTCCTCCCCTAGACCACTATGCCCTCTCAAAGCATCATGAGGTTTCCTTAGAATTGAGCTGGCCATAGTCTTGTTTCATTAGCTTTCTTTCACTGGTGATCTCCAGCCCCTGGCAGGATGCTGAGCATTAACAGATAGTGAATGTCTTTAACAAATGTTGAGTAGTTGGGACACATAGAGGAAAACTGTGATGGAGCCCCATCCCTCTATTCACAGAAGCTAGAACTCTGGATCCCAGTCTTGGCAGACTACGAAAGGCAAGACAAATCAACAAGAAAGAGAGATAATGAGGTAATGGGGAGATAGAAAGAGAGATTTCTCAGCATCCACCCTGAACCGGACAATCTCTCTCGAAGAAAAATTACAACTTCGGATAAGCTCAAGATCAAAGCCACACAGCTAGGATGCAGTCTGCCTGACTCTGAAGTCCACACTCCTACCATGTAAGCCTGGATTTAGAAATAAGTGTTCTCATATCACCTAGCTTTGAGGACCAAAATTCCAAGAACCACAATGCAGAGATTCTTTCATTCAGTGATGTTTAGGGACCAATCTCGAGCAGGACACTGGTCTGCCCAGGAGCCGATAGCATCTGATTTTCTTAAAGTTTAGCATTGAAAGTAGACACTGCTTTCTGGAAGCCAACCCTTCTCTCACTCCTATGGATATTCTCTAATATTTCCCGCTGACAAAGTTCTGGGAATCTCAAAGGTTTCCCAAATATGCTACTCACTTGACCAAAGAGCTTGCTTGAAATTCATATTCATATTCCCTCTCCCTCTTTCTCTCCCTCTCCCTCTCCCTCTCCTTCTCCCTCCCTCCCTCCTTTCTCCTCCTCCTCCTCCTCTTGCTCCTCTTCTTCTTCCTTCTTTCTTCTTCTTCTT
>PVLC010042965.1:0-12956 GCA_004027655.1 Graphiurus murinus | reverse complement strand
AGACGCTAATAAGATCTCACATGATCACAGCCTAGAGCAGCAGTGATGTCTCTGGGACTAAATAACTGAGCCACTCAAGTCCCAGGCTCAGAATGGTACAATCTCTCACCCACAGAGCTGTCTTGAGAAGGACTGGGAAGCCAGATTCGGGCTCTGCTGAAATAACTATCATGATGGATTAGCGATATCTTTAGTGGGAAAAAGACAATGCATATGAGCACTGTGGTCTTCTGATAGCAGAAAAGCCTGGAGGAACACTTAGTAACCAGAGACGTGTCTTACAATAATAACACATGTAGAATACACTCAAATGGGGGTTCCTTTCCCCTTTCTTATATTCAGTGAAAGAACACAAATCCTGAAGGATGGATACCCTCTCCAGAGCAAAAGGGAGGCATTACCTGCCCTATGCTTGTCTAGAAAGTTGATAACCTCACCCAGTGCCACAGGCTCGGGGCTGAAGAGCCAGAATCATGGGTGTGTGCTTGGGCCTTCCTAGCCGTTCCCCACAGAAAAGCTCTGTGATCCAGTGAGAAGACATGCAAATCTACAACCTGTGGTACCACCTCCTGACAGACCCAGAGCTGGAGAGAGAGCACTAGGACCTTTCTGAGCAGGGCCATCCTACAAATCAGCTCATGGCAAGGAAGGGCTCAGAAGATCCCCAACAGCAGTCCTTGCTTCAGCAGAATTTACCACAGCTATAGCAGCTACCACAGCCCCTCCCTGACTAGGTAACTATGGTAAAGGGCTGCCAGAGGCCTCTGTCCTCTGTTGGTAGCTGCACAATCTTCAGGGATAATCTGTGGTCATAAAGTCACGTCACCTCAGGGCTGCCAACCTCATGGGGTTTCATGCAGTGGCCACAGGAGACCCAGGCTCCAGCGTCTGGGGTTATTCCATGTAGTAAATCTGAGCTGCTTTGCTCCTGTGGATGGTTCAAGTAGTAGAGTTCTCTCCCTTTCAGGCAGAGGTGCAGCTGGGGTGCAGCTGGGGTGCAGCTCCTGGGGTCCTGGAGCAATAGAGCTAGATAAGCAAGGGAACAGACAGGAAGTCTGAGCATTTTTTCCACCAGATCAAGGTGTGAGAGAGCCAGTCATCCAGCCCTTCTGCAGAAAGAGACCTTGAGGACACCACGGGACTGCTGTTCAGGGATGGGCACCCATCTGTTCTCTGGGTTCTGTCTCAGTAGTTCCATCCTGTGAGGTGACCCCAGTAGAAATGCAGAAGGAGGAGTGTGGGAAGGATGTGCTCAAAGGGAAGAGTGGGGGCAGGAGGGACAGTGACAGGAGGGCCTAGACTGATTCCAGGCTGTGTTGGGTGGCTGGAGCTTACCAGTGTGTGGGCAAAGGCACTGGTAGGGGATAGAGTGTGCAGAGGACGGGAAGGCCAGCTCATCCTAAAGAACTTGGATTTCCTCTTGAAGGCAATGTCCTCTCTTAGCTTTCAGATGGCGAAAAGGACTTTGGCACAGAGCCTAGCACATGGTGAATTCTCAGTCATTGTTGGATGGGTAAATTCAGGAGGCAATGAATTTGAATCTTAGTAAGACTCCAATTTCAGCAGCCTATTAAGTCTGGGAGGATCTCAGTCAATTTTTAATTATATTAGTAAAAGTAGCTATTATTCATTGAATGCTTATTAGAAGCACTATCTCACTGTCTCTCACATTTGATGAACCTTGGAACAACCTAGGGAGATTTTTAAATATTGATGGCTGGCTCCTATACCCAGAAATTTTTATTTAATTGATCTGGGTGCTTTTTGGCACTAGGACTTTTGAAATCCCTCCAGCAATTCAACTCTACAGCCAAGTTTGAGACCCACTGTGCCATCTTATTTAATCTTCACATCTCCATGAGATGACACTATCACGATCCTATTTGTGCAAATGAAGACAGGGAGTCTTAAAGGGATGAAATAGCTGGGTGTGGTGGTGCATGCCTGTAATCCCTGTACTTGGGAGGCTGAGACAGGAGGATCATAGGTTTGAGGTCAGCCTCAGCAACTTAGCCAGACCCTCAGCAACTTAGCAAAACGCTGTTTCAAAATGAAAAGGGCATAGAGTGTAGCCCAGAGGTAGAACCGCTCTGAGTTCAATTCCAGTACCATAAAGGGATAAAATAACTTGTCGCAGATCACACAGTTTAGTAAGTAGCAAATTTAGGATACAAAACTGACATGGATTTGCCCAGAGATAAATAACCGGTGGCTTTCATGCCCATCTTTCTTCTCTTCTCCAAAAGCCCTCAGTGCTTAGAAATAAAGATTTTTTATATGATCTTGGAACGTGAAGTGACCTGTGTATCTCTGAAAGGGAGAAACTGAGGAAATGGTTTCTGAGTCATGGTGGAGTTTATGTCCTGTTAAGCTCATCTAAAGCATCAGAGTTAGGCAGGTTTGCACAGAGGAAGGGAGTCTGGGCTATTCTGTCTCCCCAGAGCTACTGGCACAAAACCCCAATGCTCCTGGACCAAGAAAACAAAGTGCAAACTAAAGACAAAAAGGGAGATGATGGTGCTTCAGCTGAGGAAGAGGAGGAGAGCGAATGCCGACAAGCTCTCCTCGCTCTCCTGCCAATGCAAGCAGCTGGCTGCTCTGTTGATAATTCTTTGTCTTTCCCAAAAGGTCAAAGCACATTCTACATAAACATACTTCTATTAGCAGCTGCAGCAGTAGTTTCAAAGATGAGGAGCAGGGAGTAGGGAAGACAAATTTTCAAGATTTTTATTTCCTCTCAAATGCATTGTACAAATGTGTTATGGAAAGAAAATGGGTTGCTAAATGAAGTAGCAGCTGGGTCTCTCTACAGGTGAGCATGGCATCAAATTGTGTGTAATCACCTCCGTGAATGCAGCCTCCAAGTGGACAGCGGGGTGGGGGTGGGGAGCCCCCTTCCGTTCAGTGTTGCCTAACAGCTAACTCTACTCAACAGTTTTGCTTACAGGCTAATCTGTTTTCATTAGACCTATTTTAGTTGCAGTTATAAGTAACAGAATCCAGCTTGATCCAGAGTCAACAAAAAGGTATTAAAATGGTGTAGGAGGATCTACCTCACAGGAACCAAAGGTAATCTGAGAACTGGGCTCCAGGTCAGAACTGGAAAGTTGTCAAGACTTTCCCTCCATTTCTCACCTCTGCCCCTGTTCTCTCTCACCCTATAGATCTCACACATGCCCTCTGTCTTCTGCACTAGTTCACGAGCTGGGAAACATGGCCACCACACAGCAGGCTACCCACAGACACCAGCCACTTCCCTCAGTCCCATATCCCTGGGGTCGGGTGCTGTAGGTAAATTCCTGATCCAATCAGCCAGAGGTATGGGGAAGAATATGGTGAAATGGCTGCTGAGTTTGAGAGCTGCTGCGTGAGAGTGTATTAGTCAGCTCTTTGTTGCATGACCAATATACCTGACAAGAACAACTTAGAAGATGAAAGGTGTTTTTGGCTCACAGTTTCAGTGGTTCAGTCAGTGTCAGCCACCTCCAAGGAAGAAACATGACAGCAGGGTGTGGTGGAGGAAAGCCGTCCAGCTCAAGGCAAACAGGAAGAGGAGAGAGGAAGAGACCAGGGACATCTGTAGTTCTTAAGTCCACACCTCCAGTGACCTGCTTCTTCCAGTCATGCCCCATCCGCAGGTAGTTTTCCATCAAATTATTAATCCATCCAATGGATTAATCCACTGGTGAGGTGAGAGCCCTCGTGGGCCAATCATTTCGCCTCTGAACATTGCTGCTTTGCCTCACACGTGAGCTCTTGAGGGACACTTCAGATCCAGAACAGAACAGTGGGAAACAGTGCAGAGGCAGGAGTCATTTCAAGCTTCGAGATATACTTCAAAAAGCATGCAGAACAGGTGTCAAGATATTGCCCGACCTTCACATTTCCACATGTGATGTTCTGTCCCTCCACCCCCGCTATGCATGTACAGATGAGGAAGGCCAACATCAGCCTCAGCCAATACACCTGATGTCACCTTCCTGCAAGTTCGGGGTGAGAAAGGAGAGTTTCTTGGCAGACAGACAGGCTCACATGGCTGTATTGGAACTGGTGTGAATTGCACAGAGTTGAGGCTTTTTAATCTAGGGTGTGACTAACTATGCCACAGTGACCCTGGAGAATCACCTGAGATGGTACTACAACCTTCCTGGGAGGTTTCCAAGGGAAGGAATCCAGAGAAGGACAACCTGAGTATTAAGGAAGCATGCCCTGGAGCAGATGGCAGAATTCTGGTCATTGCTTATTAGCAGCACAGGTTCCATGGCACTTCATTGGGAAAATCAGCAGAGGAAGCTTTCTCCAGTCCTGCCAGAGTGGCAAGTAACCGGAATTGCTCTCCTGAACCAAAAGCAGAAAAGCTATCTTGACCCGCAGACCTCAAGAAAACAGCATGGGCACTGTCCCTGAAAACAAGGGCTTGGTAAGTCTTCTCTTTTTGCCTTTTTCTTTTCTTTTCTTTTTTGTGCCTTTTTCTTTTTAATGCCTTCTTCAGGCAGAGAGAATGTACTAGTTAGGTCCAAGTTTTTAAGTTAGAATACTGGGTCCTCCCCAGACATTTCTCTCCAGAGGTACTCCATAAACTGGTGAACCAGTAATCTGAGCTGAGTCTGCAAAATTCCCATTTCTAAGGACCCCAATATCTGCCCTTTTCTTAAAATACAATTGCTGCAATACCTTTGTAGGGGAAATGGAGATGATTATCTGTATAGGCCATGGTCAATTTTCCAGGGTATGAAAGACAATGAGACAGATTAGAACAGTGGTTCTGAAATTAGACCAGCATTAGAATCGCTGCTCTACTGTGAAAACACAGACTGAGGGTCTTGTTTCTGGAGATTCCAGGTCAGCTTCAGTGAGCATTAAGAGGCAGGTCATTTGCATTTTTTTTCATGGTACCAGGGATTGAACCAGGAGGAATGCTACCTCAAAGCTACACTCTCAACCCTGTTTATTTGTTTTTAATTTTTTTCTCAGTAGGTTGCTGAGACTGATCTTGAACCTGTGATATTCCTATCTCAGCCTCCCAAGTACTGGGATTACAGTACTTTCACTACCATTCCCAGCTGATCATTTGCATTTTATGACTCTTCAAATAATGCTGATGCTGCTGACCCAGACACCACACTTTGAGAACCACTGAAGCAGAAGATAATGTGAGTTGTTTTCCATTTTTAAAGCACAAAATAACAGTTTACAGGTAAGCAAGGCTAAAGAGACTGTGTAAGGAAACCTTCTATCCTGTCTTTGAACATGTCCATCCTTTAGATATATGTAGTCCTTTGAATTTTCATCCGTTTAACTTGATTATATAGGTCAATTGAACCGGATTTTACTTTGATGAAACCAAAAAATAATGGCCTTATAAAACTATAATAAAAAGACAAATGGCCCAATAGAAAAATATACAAGAGAAATGGGTGAAGTGTTCACAGGAGAGGAAGCAGAAATGGCCAATCAGCCTCTGGGAAAAAAGGCTCAATCTCACTGCTAATCAGGAAGATGTAGCTGAAGCCCACTATGAGATGCTACTTCACATCAACCAAACTGACTAAAACTACAAAGTCAGACAGTCCTTCATGAAGTGGAGAAAGCAGGTACTTTCATGCCTTGCTGATGAACAGAAATTGGCATCAGTTCTTTAGAAAATACTTTGGCATCTCTGGGTAAGATGAAAGATATACATATCTTATCCCCTCACAATTTGTCTTCCAGATAAATGACCTAGAGAAAGTTTTGCCCTTTTGTGCCACGTACAACTGTTCGGAGCTACACTGCTCACAGCTGACCAAGGAATGGAGGAACTTGTATATTTATCACAGGGATGATTGGTCAGCAGGGAAGCTGGAGGAACTATGGTTACACCCATCAATGGGATGAATCTCAGAAAGTCATGAAAGGAACATATTATGTGATTCCATTTATACCAGTTTGAAAACAGGAAAGAAAGCCTAAGAATATATTACTCCGGAATGCATAGAGGCTAGCTCTGGAGGGAGGGGGGGTGGGCTCAGGGCACACAAGGGTGAGGAGACCATCTGTCCAGGTTTACTTGAAGCTAAAGGCTTTCCTGGGACATGGGACCTTCCTAACTGGGATAGTTCTGGATGCACTAGGAAAGTTAGTCACCCAACAGACAGGCCTGAAGATACTGGTCATGTTTTAGTTATTTACAACTGGGATATGAGAACATGATTTTTTTTTTTTTTGCTTAGCTTTTTTAAATGTACATACATGTCATATAAACTTTTGTGTGTGATGCATTTCATGATTTTTTTAAATGCTCAAAGCATTTTGAAAACGTACTGAGGAGGACACACTATGACAGATGATAAAACTAAATTGGTACAACTTTTCTAGAGGGCAATTTGTCATAAACTGTGCATAGCCTTTAATCCAGAAAATTCACTTATAAGGACCAACACACTGGACAAAATCAGAGATGTAAACACAAACTAATGGTAGTTATCAAAAAATTAGAAACTAATATTCAGCAATAGGAATTTTTTCATTAACGTACATTTGTATGATTTATATCTCTGCAGCTAGCTAAATTATATTTTAGAAGATTGTTTAAACACTGTGGGAAAATGTTCCAGGTGTTATTTTTAAAAAGGAAAAAAGGATCATAGTTGTTGCTATACCACAATCTTCAGAGCCAAGAAGTCTTCTCTTTTGTTTAGGAAAAAAACTCCAATGAGTCATTTTCATTATGAAAGATGGAGATTCCTGAGAATGATGGGGAACAAAAATATTGGGGACAAAAAAAATTTCTCTACATGAGAAAGTGACAGGAACTTGCCTGCTAACTGATGGTGGCTAATAGGTCTTGGAAGAACCAAGGAAGAAAAGCTGGATCAAGGGTCTTCCTAGGTGGAAAGACGACCTATGTGGAATTCTCTGTAGTGGAGAAAAGAGAGCTTTTTTTTTTTTTTTTTTTTTTTTTTTTTTTTTTTTTTTTATTGTTGTTGTTTTTGCCATTGTTGTTACTGGGGATTAAACCTAGGGACATCCTATCTCTGAGCTATACCCTTAGCCCATTTTATTTTTTTGTTTTATTTTATTTTATTATTTTTGGAACAGGGTCTAAGTTGCTGAGGGTCTTGCTAAGTTGCTGAGGCTAGCCTGGAACCTGTGATCTTCCTGTCTCAGCCTCCCAAGTACTGGGGTTACAAGCATGCACCACCATGTCCTGCTTAATATTTCATTTTAAATGGTTTCCTGTCCCAGGACGAACTCTAACCATGCTGTATTATTTCCAAACCTTGGGGAGAGTGCTCAGACCCACCGTGGGTGATCTTGCATGGCTGTCGCTCAAGGAACGAGAGGAAGAAGTATGCTGTCCTCACCTGGGGGACAGGAGGAAGAAAGGGCAGTAGGCCCCACAGCAAGCAGGGTGGGGTCATCAGAGGCAGAATTCCAGGCAAAAAGAAGACTCAGCCCCTCCAAGAAGCCCTGATAATACAAACCTATTATCCTGGCATCTAGACGCATCTAGAATTTTCCATGTTGCTATTGTTTTTTTGTGAGAGCTTTTCCTGCTGTCCTCTGTTAATTTGATCACCCCCACCTCCCCTCCCAGTAAGAGCTTCATGAGGCCACCCTGGCCCTATACCGTGACCGATCATTATGAGTCACTCTGGTGGATGATGTTGATAACTGGGGAGGCTCTGCACATGCAAGAACAGGGGGTATCTGGGAAATCTGCACCTTCTGCTCGATTTTTCTGTAAACCTAAATGTGAGTTTAACAGCTCAATTCTATTCACTGTACCTTCAGTCTCCCCTTCCTGAACTCCCCTTTCTTTGCCCCACAAAGACTGTACCTGTCAGTGGCTCTCATCTTGAGGAATGGATGTCATCCTTTGCATTCCTCTGAAAAACTCTGGTGACAGTAAAAAGATTAGTGACTGCCAGAGGCTAGGAAGGAGGGAAGAAGGAATAGACAGAGCACAGAGGATTATTAGAGTTCTGAAACTATTTTGTATGATGTTATAATGGTAGATACACATTGTTGTTGTGCATTTTCCAAAACCCATAAAGTGTACAACAACAGTAAACCCTTACTGGACATGGTGGCCTATGCCTGTAATCCCAGCACTTGGTAGACTGAGACAGGAGGATCACAGGTTTGAGGCCAGCCTCAGTAACTTAGCAAGAACCTTGTTTCAAATTTAAAAAGGGAGGGTGGCATCCGAGGATATAACTGAAAAGTAGAATGCCCCTGGGTTCAGTCACCAGTACCAAAAAAAAAAGTAAACTCTAATGTAAATGATGGCCTTTGTATTGAGGCAGGATCCTGGCTATGTCCTTGAAGCTATTCTGAGGCAGGAGGCCAACTATGTCCTTGAAGCTACTTCACAGGCCCCCTCAGATGTTAACAAGCAGAGCCTTCCCAGATAGCCCACAAGATAAGGCACAGAACTGATAGAAAAAGAGAAGAACATTGTACTGACTAATTGCTGTTCTGCTTCTGCATCTTGCTTATGCTAGGAAAAACAAGTCTCACGCTTACCCCTTCCCTATAAAATTAGGTGACCAAATGTATAAAAGAACTCGCATGTTCTGAGTTTGGGGCTCAGACCCAAAGCTTTGTTTACTCAGCTTTCACTGGTGAACAAAGTAACCTGCTATCCAACTCCAGCCACTACCTCTTATCTCTGGGGACCTAGTTTTCGGAAATAGTATGATAATGATGTGTCAACATCAATTCTTCCATTATGGGCCACTCTAGTGGATGATGTTGATAACTGGGGAGGCTCTGCACATGTGAGAACAGGGAGTATCTGGGAAATCTGCATCTTCTGCTCAATTTTTCTGTAAACCTAAATCTGCTCTAAAAAATACAGTCCATTTAAAACAAAAACCAGTGGTAGTTTGCTAATGGCATTTGCCGATTCCTGCTCCAGAGTCAGCTGGGGAACTTGAAAAATTTCAACTGCCTGACCAATTAAGTTGGAATCTCCAGGGGTAGGGAAAAAGCATCACTATTTTCTTTTAACCTCCTCGGACATGCATTAAGTCGTAGCTGGGATGGAGAACTGTTCAACTTGATTTAGGACTGGCTATGCTCAGGCTTGCTCAGGACAGTCACCTACTTAAATTTCAGTACGTGTTGAGCTGGGTACAAGTCTCTCCATCCTACAGATGTGAACGCTGAGACCATGGAGGCATAAGTAGTCCAAGAAGATTGCATAGACCTGTCGTGGACTCAGAGGATGCAGGTACTGGAGATGCGCTGGAGAGCACTGAAGGGCAGGAAGAACAGCATGGGAGGACAGGATGGCAGACATGGTGGCCAGTGCTAATATTTGACAGCATATGACTAGGTAATGGAGAGGCCCTGGTGACATTCAAGTGATCCGTTGCAGGATGATTTCTCCCCAGAGAGGGCAGGCCCTGAGGCCACATGCGGACACTGAGAACCGAGAGTGAAGAAGTCAGGCTATTTTCAACTAAAGCTGTCACAGAGCCGGGCGTGGTGGCGCACGCTTGTAATCCCAGCATTCGGGAGGCTGAGACCGGAGGATCCGAGTTCGCGGCCAGCCTCAGCTACCTAGTGAGGCACTTCGGAACTTAGTGAGACCCGGTTTCAAAACAAAGAATAAAAAAAAATAGGGCTGGGGGTATAGCTCGGAGGTAGAATGCCTCTGAGTTCAATCCCCAGTACCGGAAAAAAAAAAAAAAGAAAATAAAGCTGTCACAGAAGAACTTAGGTTGGTAGAACGCTGCCACTATGCCCAGAGTGTGGCTCAGATGGCAAAGCTGACTCCTGTTCTGCAGAAAACAGTCCTGGGAAACTTGTCAGGGCACAAGAGTACATGGACTTTGGGTGTTTCAGGCCATTCACAAAGAGAAACTCTTAGTCCCTCTCATGACTTTCAAGCCTGTCCACCAGCTCTGTTCAGTGAAAAAGGCTAGAAGCCAAGATGACCCCAGTATCAGTGAGCATCCCTAGACCCAGATTATACAATTTATCACTAAAATAAAAAATAAATAAATAAACTTGCAGCAGAGCTACTGAGAGGCAGGGCTGAGTCCACGTTGGGTGAGAAATGATGAGCCTGGAACATACTGTCTTACCAAATAGCAACGAGGCTATTGAAAATTATTAGGATCATATCAGGAGGATTCCAGAAGCAACATCTTAAAAATAATTCTAAGATACCACTTCTTGTTTTCATGGTGTCCCCAAAATCCATATGTTGAAGTGCTAACCCCTCGTACTCCAGAATGTGACCTTATTTGAAAATAGGATCATTGCAGATGTAATTAGTTAGCATGAGGTCATACCAGAGTAGGATTGACCCCAATCCAATGTGACTAGTGTCCCTATAAAAGAGGGACAATTGGGCACATTACTCACACAAGGACAGCACCGTGTGACGATGAAGACAGAGATCAGGTGATGCTTCTCCAATGCCAGGAATGCCATAGATTGCCAGCACCACGCAAAGTAGGGAGCAACATGGAACAGTCTCCTTCACAGCCAGCACAGAAAAGCGTCCCGCCACACCTTGATCTCAGGCTTCTGACCTCTGAAACTGCTGTTATTTAAGCCACATGGTCTCTGGTACTTGTTATAGCAGTCTCAGGCAACATACAGCACCCAAGATTTGTGTCTCTGGTACCCACACTCAGTATAATCCCCTTCCTTTGGGTGTGAGCAGGACTTGTGGGTATGATGTCAGCCACTCCTGTGATTGTTACATTATAGGGCTGAAAGGATTTTTACAGCCCTAGTTAAGGTCCCTAATCAGTTGATTCTGATCACCCCTTCATCAAAAGGGTGATTGTCCTGAATAGGCCTCCCCTAATTAGGTGAGCCCTTGCAAAGGACTGCCCCTTCCTTAAGAGATATTCAGAGCATGTGAGTCTGAAGGTGTGGGGACCCAGGCAGAGCACAGGCTGACAGTGACGCACGACCCCACGCAGCCATGCAGGCACCTGCGTCACACACAGCCTCAGATGGACCCTTGGGTGTAATAGTGGGCATGTACAATGACTATGCAAAGTGTAACACGCATGTGCACACCTCCGCTGATGTGGACCTGCGGCATTTTGTGCAGAATCCTATATAAGGAAGGGTTTGCAGAATAAAGTTGCTGTTTGCTGTTTGTTCTCCTCCAGATGGCGGTGTTTTCCTGCTGGGGATTTCACCACCTGCAACCACAGCTGGCCCCTGACCAGGCCCCTGCTAGAAGGCCTCTGGAGAAGGCCATATGGCAAGAATCTGAGTGTGGCCTCCAGGAACTGAGAGCAGCCCCTAGCTGACAGCCAGCAAAAACACAGCAAGGAACTGAGTCCTACCAATAAAGAGAAGGATACTAGAAGGGAACTCAGCTCTGGATGAGAGAGCAGTCTGCTCCACACCTTAACTTCAGCCTCCTCAAGTCTAAACAGAGAAACCTGCTACACATGTCCAGACTTCTGAGCTACACAATTGCAAGATAATGGATAGGTGTTGTTTTAAACTGCTTAGCTCATGGCATTTTGCTGCAATTGAAAGCTAATACACAGGCCAAGCTCCAAGCTGTGAGATTGATAATAAAGTATTTTTAAATGACCTAAATGCAACAGTGTGAGTTTTTTATTATAATGCTAATTATAACTGGAGGGGGGGGGTCAACAGTAGCAAAGTACTCTAGAGTTCCAAAGTGCATTAGGGATGAGAAAGTTTTCAAATATGCTAAAAATAATTCTAATTGCTATCAGTTGGTAAGAAGCACTCAGTTGAAAAGAGGTCTCGTGTATCTGAAGAAATATAATGAATACACCCCCTCACCTTTCAGGCTCCAAATACATGTGTGGCTTAATAGAGACTATTGATAACAAGGATGAGGGAGGAATTCTCTTCTTCCCATTCTTACCCACCCAGAAGTGATTCGTGACAGGTAAAAGCCCCATGTTTCTTCTTCCAAGGTTCAGGAGACAGGAGCCAGGTGAAGATAGAAGGCTCCCAGGTAAGTATGTACATGACAGTAATAATTGGGCAGAATCCAGGCAGTCCATTCAAAGTGGGAAATATTGGCAGACTGGCTGATGGATTTCCAGTTCCATAGGAAGTATTCTTCCCCTCCTTAAGTGTCTATTTAATACTTGACCAAGAGAATTTGGAAGCTGGATAACAAAAGAGCATTTATTGAGCACCTACTAGATACTTTGGTACTGGCTGGGTACTTTACTAGAACTTTTACACTCTACCTTTGATGAGGCAGCCTAAAAGGTGGAATGTTAGGTAGAAGGATGGTAGCGGGAAGATTCATAAAAATATAGTTTTAATATAGCCTTTTTAAAAAAAATCTGGAGAGTAAAGCCAACTCCACCCCTTGGAAGTTTTCTTTGTCTCTTTCACCGCCAAACTCCGGAAGAGCCCAGCCCTCACCTGAAGCCCACCTGAATCCTGGAACCTGGAAAGAGGAGGAGCCAACTTTTCTGTGACCTGCCCTCACCTGAAGCCCACCTATCGCCCAACTGAAACCTGAGAGAGAGGGGTTGGAGAAGAGGACCCTGCCCTCTCGTATATCTTTCTGCACCTTTCTTTGTTCGCCCCTTCCCGCTTGGGACCTGACCTTCGACCGGTCCGGGTAACCAGGGATTTTTCCCCCTTCTCCCTTCCCTCTGGGGACATGCACTTGGACTTGTCCGGGTGACCTATGCCCCTTTCCCTTATTTCCCTTCCTCCCAGTTTTCCCTAAAATTTTAATAAAACCTGCCAGATGTTTTAACTGGTATGTGTTGAAATTCTTTTCTTCACGATACCAAGAACCTAAGGATTTGGGGGTTCATCGTACCCCATTACACCTTCAGTTGCTCCTCATGGCCATCTGCATTAAGGTTCTCCCCAAAAACAGAACCAAGAGAACATGTATATGGAGAGAAAGAGACTTAGTATAAGGAACTGGCTCACACGATTACAGTGGCTGGCAATTCAAAAATCTGCAGGGTGGTTTGGCAGTC
>PVLC010042964.1:0-12752 GCA_004027655.1 Graphiurus murinus | reverse complement strand
AGGGTTAGAGGGAATCATTCCAGGGAACTGAGACTGGCTTCAGCCTGACCTAGGAGCAGAAGCTCTTAGTACACAAGAATGGAGAGCCTCCTGGGTCAGGAGGAACTGGTTGTCATCTGGTTAGCCTTTGCCCTGATGGATTTGGGGGCCTCTCTGGGTAATACCCAACTCCTGGGGTTGTACCCACTCATAGCCAGAGTCCTGCCTACCACAGATAGGGTCAGTGAGAAGACAGAAGGGAGAATAAAAGATTGCTGTGGCTATGGCAGAGCCATCCATCCTGACATGAGCCACGTAGAAAGCTATTGTAGAAAGCTTAACAGCAGCATTTTGTCTTCCATGTTGTGAAATATCTGTCTTCATTATGTAATAATAAAATGAATGCCTCATGGCACAAAATAAAATTGTCTGCTGTGGTGCTAAGAGAAACCTTAAAAATGGAGTCTTTCAGACCCTGAATGCCATATTCTACTCACAAGGAGAAACTATTAGTTATTTATTACTTTGTCCCTCTAAGTGAAAATTTTACCTATCCAATTTTTCAATACTCTTCTTATACTGTCAGCCAGACCCCAAGATGTCTCCTGTAAGAATTATTGAGCTGTCATTGGCTATAGCCCAGCCTGAGCAACTGCTCAGTATAAACCAACTTCATTTCCTTGGCCTCCTTTTGTTTGTTTGTTTGTTTTGTTTTGTTTAGGAAACTTAAAATTTTCCTTGGGGGCTTCAGAAACTCAGGATTCTTTCTGTCTCAAGACTTTCAAATCAAGTCCCTGGTCCTATCACAATTCAAGTTCATATTTCCATTCTTTTTACTCCAGCCGTCAGCGCTCCTTTCTGTCCTTGCCTTAGAAGCTTTGCTCTTCCCCGGATGTCCACATGGCCAAATTCCTCATCTCCTGGTCTTGGCTCACATGCCAGCTTCTCAGTGAGGCCCAGCCTGACCAGGATGCCTGGTGATGCATGTCTCTCCTTCTTGCTAGGATGGAAGCTCCCCAAAGCAGGGATCTCTGTCTCATTTGTTCCCTGGTGACTCTCCAAGCACCTAGCACAGTACCTGGCCAGCATATAGTGGGTGCTTAATCAGTACTTAAGTGAATAAATGGTAATAACCAGTTTTGTAAGACCAAAGAATCTTAGAGATAGAAGAGACTTTAGAAAGTATTTGATTCATCCCAGCATTCGGGAGGCTGAGACCGGAGGATCCGGGTTCAAGGCCAGCCTCAGTTACCTAGTGAGGCACTCCACAACTTAGCGGGACCCGGTTTCAAAATAAAGAATAAAAAATGGGGCTGGGGGTGAAGCTCAGAGGTAGAATGCCCCCGAGTTCAATCCCCAGTACCGCAAAAAAAAAAAAAAAAAAAAAAAAAAAAGTATTTGATTCAATGGTGAGAAACTTTTGTCTTTCCCAAGTGAGTCAATTAAAGACAAAGAAAAGATTTATGAGGATTTGTTTTCCATTCAAAATTAAAAAAAAACTATGGGAGAATAATGTATGTTCTTAAATCTTAACCACCTACTTTATGACATAGAAGAATGCTGATGAGAAATTGTGGGCAGAATTGAGAAATACAAGTGCTTATCATTGATCACTTTAAACTTCCCCTAATCCCAGGAGACAGAGATTGCCCAGAGAGAAGAAATGTCCTTTTTCTCATATTTGGATAGCTGACTGGAGGCAAATTCAAAGTAGACCTTAGGTGTCCTGGCTCCCATTGCTGCTCTTTCCAGTAGCAGAAGAAAAAGAATAAGGAAAAAGGCTTCATGTTTTTCTGTGCAATTAGCTCAAATGAGCATTGGATTTACTGTCACAAAGTCACTGGCTGTCTACTCATTGTGAATTGATGAGCAAACATAGAAATCAGAATTATTTATTGCCTTTAATATAATGTCACTGTAATTGTCTGATCTGTGGTCACAAGCATTCTGCCACCCCCTGTAACTTGGGGTGGATTATTAATAGGACTTAACATTTAACAAGTACTAATAATATGTGGCTGTTGCTCCAACTGCCTGAGGCTGAGGAGGACCCTGTGCACACAACTGGATGGCCTGTCTATAATGTGCATATCTCTTGCCCAACCTTTTTCATTGGATAGCCATTACTTTTTTTGTTGGATTTTTACATTTTTGGGTTGTTATTATTTGTTCTGAGTATTACCTATAAGTATACCCAAATATGTTTATAAGGCTGGCCTCAGAGTATATATAGTATGTATTCAGGCAGTTTAATGAAGCAAAAATAACTTTTGCTTATCTAAGTCCCTTGTTAGCATTTGCTGAGCAGAAGCAAATGTATTGAAATGCAATGATTTGAAGGGTGTAGTTATTTTTAAAGGCCGTTGCTCTTCATTTAGTTCTAGATATGTGGTTTAGCCAGCAAGAGCAGGGATATCATCAGGTAGAAGTTAATGTTGGGGCCAGATCATGTTCATCATGCTCTTACTTAGAATCATAGACTATTTCTCCTTTTTATCTTAATTTTAGTTTCTCTGAAATTCAAGCTATAAAAATGTCTTGGCTTTGTTACCATCTTTCAGAAATTTATTCTCCTATCTCCTAGAATGTAGGTCTCCAGTGAGTACTAAACACATTCTCTTGGGTTCATACTGGAATTTGATAGGTGAGAAGAATGACTTCTAATCTCCATTTGTCATATAGAATCAAGGAACAAGTCTTTCTTTTCTCCTTGAATGGTAAAGTTAGTTATTATGACCATTTAAAATTATTTTTCAAAGTACTGCATTCATTGTTCTTAACTCAGAAAAAATTCATTCACATAAATGTAATACACACACACACACACACACACACACACACACACACACACACACACATATATATATACTTGTGATACTGGGGACAGAACCCACTAGCTTACTGAGCTATATACTCTGCCAATTTTATTTTGAGGCACCATCTCTCTAAGTTGCCCAGACTGACCTCAGATTTCTGACTCTCCTACCTCAGTCTCCTGAGTAGCTGGGATTATAAATCTATGCCACCATGCTCAGGTGTAATTTTTTTTTTTTTTTTTTTGCAGTACTGGGGATTGAATCCAGGGTCATTCTACCTCTGAGCTATATCCCCAGTCCTAATTTTTATTCTTTATTTTGAAACAGGGTTTCACTAAGTTATGGAGGGCTTCACTAAGTAGCTAAGGCTGACCATGAACCCGGATCCTCCAGTCTCAGCCTCCCAAGTACTGGGATTACAAGTGTGTGCCACCACCACGCTGAGCTAGGTATATTTTTTAAACATTACAAAAATCATTTCCCCATGATTGGTTCCATTTTGTCTAAATTATAGACTCATAATTATATAAGCAATTATGAGTTATGAGGAGTATGAAAAGAGGGACCATAATACTGTTGCTGAGCTATTTGGAATGTATTAAGTTTAATTGACTGAAGAACAGGGGAATTCTTAATTGTGGAAATAGTGAAATAGAAATCAATGAATTTAAAATTTTTCACTTTCAGTGTTAAAGATAATTAAAAAAAATAAAGTCTAGTATTCAGATTTTTTTTTCATTGTATTGACTCATTTCATTTATTTGAACATCTTTCTTTTATGGATAATGTGTATATTTTAGAATCAGAATTGTTATAAAGCTGCAGCAGACCCTAGAGGACTCTAGTTCAACTCCTTCATCTTCTGAACTTAAGTTCAGAAACATGGGACTAACTGAGGTCACATAGCAAATCAGTAGAAAGGCTGAGTCTAAATCTTAAGTGCCCTGAAAATATTAGTGAGAACATTAGACCGAATGCTTCTCTGATATGCAGGATAGAAGACATATACACATTGTTTCTGAGATCCCAACCTGGCAAAGTAGAATTTTAGGATTTTTTGGATGATAGGTATGTATTAACATTAAATTTATTTATAAGTGTTTAGAGTTGTCTTCCTTCTACGGACTCTCCCTGAATTGATATCAAATGTGGCACTGTAAGTAGCAGAAACAAAACTTTCTGGTGATTAATTTAATATATTTCAAATTTTATAGAGATATTTTTTCAATCATGAAATGTTAACAGATCTATCTGGTTTATTTTGAAAGTCACATTCAGTTACCACTGTTATTGTCATATGTCACTTACTGCCTGTAGTAAGTCTTGCCCAAAAATCTCATTTAAAGAGAAGATAGTAAAATCTGCTTGCTCTGCCAGTCAGAATGGAATAGGATAGAGAGATTTGTCTTTCTGAGATAGTTTAGGCTCTTCTGAAAGCAGAGAACTGGTTTAGATGCACTCAGAAGTCTCATTCAGGCCCTTTCATCTCTGAATCATTAAATGTAGTAAAGAATTAAAACTGGTAATTTATAGACTTACGTGTCAACATATTCAACTAAATCTGTAGGATTCTTGGTTGACATTTTGGCTGGAGAAAATCTTACCTAAAACAAAAGTCATAGGTTTAAAATATGTCATCTGTTATGTCACTTCCAGGCTACTCTTGTTCATTTTATCTTTGAAGAAATGTTGCGATTTTAAACAAAATATATACCAGGACCATCAACACAGTTTATCTTGTGCATGTCCCATTTGTATTGCCAGTGATGATAACCAAAACAAAGTTCTGGGAAGATACTAGAACCCAATAGTTCACAAATTGGTATTGCAGTCAGGAAAAACTTTTTGGAAAAGTCAAAACTATAGATTATTCCTAGATAATTTCTAAATGAAATATCCAGTGATTATTGACTAAGTTATAAAAAAAGTCTTCATAGATTGAATTACTCCTGACACAGTTATTTTTAGGGGAATACCAGCTAAGTTTCAAAAACATAGCCCCAAACTAGAAAACCAATCTATCCAAGTAATTTCCTATATTAAGAAACCTGGATGTTTAATTACTAGAGTCAATGAGAAATAAAAGCACAAAGCACAGCTATATACATAATTTATTAGTATTAAACATAGAGATCATATGAACACTTGGCTGACAACCTCTGATCCAGTAAAGTGGTACTTCTAGAAAGTTCTATCTGTAGAAAGGTTGACAATTTGGCAAAATTTCTGAGACAAGACGATACCAAATATACTCTGTGTTTTGTATATGCTGAAAATTATTTCCTTTTCTTAATGCATTTTTATGTATCTAAAATAGTATTTAAATTTTTATATCTTTTCTAATTGAATATAGAGGTTCTTTACCTCATTATTATAAGCTGGGATATGATCATTTATAAAAATAATCTCACTGTCAAGCAATTTGATGGTCATTATGGGATTGCTTTACATTTGTCAGTTTTCATAATACTTTAAAATGTTATAACTCTTATGGGTTTATGAACTATAAAATTCTTTCTTGCATAAAATGTGGTTTTATTCTTCAAATAGACTTGTAAGAGTGATATCACTGTTTTTACATTATGAAAGACATTAGCTACTTTACATAATGGAAATACTTTATTACAGAAAAGTTTTAAGATGATTGTTTTTATAAGTGAGGCACTTGAGGATCAAAAGTAACAGAGTTCCTCAAGATCACATAAATGATGGCAATAACCACTATAGCTATTGACTGAGCCCTTGCTACCTGCTAAGCACTTTATCTAAGTGACTCCTTCAAACCCCACAACAACTTTGTATGATAGGCCTAACAATCCCATTTTATAAAAGAGGAAACAGAGTGGTTAAGTAATCACCCAAGGCCACATAGTATGTGTACAGTCAATGGATACTCTAAATTAGTGCTAGATATGTGCTAGCTTTCTGGTGCTCTTTCTACTGGGTGGGTGTAATGGGAATTACCACACAAAATCTGAAAAAGCTACTTGCTTAGACTGTTCTTTTTAATTAATGGAGAAGATGGGATTAGTACTAATAAAGAAAACATTCTTTTTACTTATTATATTTATCCTGTTAGTTTATGCCTTGAGTTTACCATAGTTCCCTTTGAATCTTCATAAAAATAATCAAAATTTAATTTTTAAAAAAATTCAAAATATTTCAAATTAGCAACTTTTATAAATTATCAAAATTTAATTTATAGCTCCATATATTAAAATCATCCCAATTCCTGTGTCTACACTTGAGATCCTTTTTCTTCTTAGCTTGTGTTGTAATCAGTTACTTTTCAAAGCAGAATAAGCCAGAAATATGGGAAGACTGAAAAGAAAAAGTATTCTTCCAGGATGCCTTAAAACTCTCTAAGTAACTCTGAGCTTTAAAGAAGCTGAACAAAATATTCTATTTTTTATATGTATTTAAAGTACTTGCTTTCTTTTCTTGGTCACTGTCAGAGCCAGGAAGGGGGCCATCAGGATCATCATCCGGTGGTTCCTCCACAGCTGGGGAGGCACTTTTGTTTACATCTGTATCTAGGCAACCAGAATGCAGAATCAGCTCAGGAACTACAGCAAGTGAATTTTTATTCACTTAAGGAAGCCCTCGAAGCTTGCTCTTGCTTGCTTTCTTGCTTTTTTTTTTTTTCTCTTTTTTAATTGAGACAAAGAATTTAAGCTTTGCCGTATGTACAGAAACTGTACATACGGCAAAGCTTAAAGGGAGACTTCCAATTTGTTTTATACTTGCTCTCTTCCCCTGTCCCCCACTACACCTAGTTCTCTCCCATGCCTGCATCACAGCTGTAGTCAAATAGTGGAGCATATTTTCACACCTACTTCCATAAGATGTTTAGGAATTTTGTTGAAGTCAAACAGTTCTAAAAGGGAATAATTTCCTCCCCTATCATGCAAAATTTTTTACTGTGTTTATATGTAATAAGAAATATAAGATCTCAGTGAAGTATGAGAAATTTAAAGACCTTCTGTTGTCTATGAGATAAATACCTGAACTCATGAGGCTTGATTTCCCAGCTTTATTTTTTGTTAAATTGATTTTTTGAAAGGGCTAAGATTTTTTTTCTTAGAAAGCCAAAGTATTAAGGAATCTTGGTTGCATCCTAACTGCTGTGCCTCCTGCTGGGCATCTTCCCCAGGGCCATTGTGACTGCCTGAAGGATTTGTGATGTCAGTGGAGCTGGCCCTCACACTGCAGGTTGTAAAATCCCTGGGATTTAGGAGCTTAAATGGTTTCCTTAATGTTCATCATAAAAATCACTAGATCCTTTAATTCTTTATCTCATTGTGTGAGAAATGACCATTGCTAACCTGGCATTTGACACCCTTACTCTGATTTCATATTCACAGTTTAAATCTAATATGATAGACACTTTTCATGTAAAAAACAGAGAGCTGGGCACAGTGGTACACACCTGTAATCCCAGCTACTCAGGAGGCTAAGGCAGGAGGATGGCAAGTTCCAGGCCAGCCTGGGCAATTTAGCGAGACCCTGTTTCAAAGTAAAATACAAGAAGGGTTGGTAGTATAACTCAGAGGTAGAGTGACCTTGGGTTCAATCCCTGGTAACACACACACACACACACACACACACACACACACACACACACACACAGAGCTACATTATTCTCAAATCCTTCTCCAAGTATGATATTCTAGGCCACTAGAGGAGTATCACAAATAATGTAGCAATAATGAGAGGTGACATGGATCTGGGCTTTAAATAAACTACAATATTGAACTTTGGCTGCGTAGAGGAAATCTTAGTTACTTGTCCAAGAAGAAAGGGTTTTTTTCAGCTCCAAAGTATTTTTCTGAGTTTCAAAATTAGAATTTGCATGTTTTGTTACTATTAGTTTTCTAATGATGCTCTTGGCTAAGTTACTCTCCACATTGTGATACTGGGTTTGCCTTGCTCCAAGGATGCATGATGTTCAGGATTCTAAGTGACACATTTTGATGTACAGGTAAAGACCACCCATGATTTTTGTTCCATCGATATATCCTCTAGTGTTAAGCTCAGCCCTAAAAACTTAGAGATACAATTTGGGCGGGGTGGTGCGCATTTGTAATCCCAGTACTTGGGAGGCTGAGACAGGAGGATTGCAGGTTCAAGATCAGTTGGCAACTCAGTGAGACTCTTAGCAACCTAGCAAGACTCTGTTTCAAAACAAAAACAAAAAGGGATAAGGGTGTAGCTTGGAGGTAAAATGCCTCTAGGTTCAATCCTCAGTAACACACACATGTGCCTGCACACACACACACACACACACACACACACACACACACACACACACACACACACCCTTAGAGATACAGTAGTGTGTGGTTTGAAAGCAGTTCAAAAGGCCTATCATACAACCCCCCACCACTATTTTAGTCAGGGCCAAGGGACACTGGCACACATCAGTAACTGAGGGCTAGTGCTTGTGATTGGTTTCTCAACCTACTGGCTATTTACTTTGGGCAAAATTAGGTCACCTCAGCAGGTAATCCCAGTACCTGGGAGGCTGAGACTGGAGAATTTGGGTTTGCAGCCAGCCTCAGCTACTTAGTGAGGCCCTCCACAACTTAGTGAGACCCTATTTCAAAATAAAGAATAAAAAATAGGACAGGGGGTATAGCTCAGAGGTAGAATGCCCCTGGGTTCCATCACCAGTACCTCAAAAAAATCCTACGTCACCTCTTCAAATCAGCTTTCTTCTCTGTAAAATAAACTCATAATATTGATCTCTTAAGGTGATTGGGAGAGTTAAAAGCAAGAATACAGGGTCTATCTGAATGCCAGGCCAGGAACCCTCTAAAAGGTAACTGTTGTTAGTGATTATTTCACAAGGTGGTAATTACCCAAGAAATAGATGCTGGCAATATATGCATGATGAAGAACAAAAACAAAAACACAATTTGACCTTGTTTAACAACTATTTGATATTCTTTTCTCCTTAAATTCAGATCAATCTGTAGTATGGGGGCAGAGGAATAGGTCTCATTGAATGTCCTTGGAAACTGGTCAGCCCTGAACAGACTGGAATTATCAGCGTGCCCCAGAGCTTAGTCCTTGAACTTCTACTTTCCTACCTTGAAGAACTTCCTCATTGTAATGGCTAGAAAAGGATGATCCCCAAGTCCCCTCCCATACAAAGCCAATCCCCATATGGGTTTCCCCATTGCAATAAATTGGCAACGACCTTTTTTTCAAGTTGCCCAGGATCCAAACCTTGGAACCCTCCTTTATCCCTGTTTCTCATACCCTACCTGTTCACTCCACCTTCGGTGTATCTCCAGCTTGGCTCATTTCTCACCATTTCCTCTGCCAGTCCATGCTCCATTCTCTCTCTCTGGGATTATTGCAATGTCTTTTGAAAGTCAAGCTGCCTTCTACCAAACTTGCCTCCATGCCAAATTATTTTCAGTCAAATAGCCCGTGATTTTTTCAAAGTTAATACTGACCATGAAATTCTCCTACTCAAATCCTTCAACAGTTTTCCATCTTGCTCAGAGTAAGGGATTGAACCTTTCTGGGATCTGCAATGTCTTTTTAAGGATATGCGATAGGAGTCCCCATTGGCCGTCTGGCTCTGTGCCTGGCTTACTGCCCCCCAGCCACAGTGACCATTGGAGACAATGGCAGGCTCTTGCCTCAGTGCCTTAGACCTTGCAGTGGCTTCTGCTTAAATGACTTTCCCTAGCTATGCCCTCTGCTCATCCTCTTCCTTCCTTCTGGTCTTTATTCAAAGAGAGTCCCTCTGTCTCTTCTAAAAAGTTACAACTTCCTCTCATATTGCATATACTTCCTAGTACCATTTCCTGCTGAATTTCCCCCTTAGCATTTTGCCTATCTGTTACGTATTTTATGTGTTGTTTACTCTGCTAAAATCTATGTTCCATTAGGGAAAACATTTTTATCTCTTTAGGTCACCACTCTGCCTCATTGCCTAGACTGGTGTCTGACACATGGAAGGTGCTCAATAAGTATCTTATTTAAATTAATAAATGAAGCCCATAAAATGCATAGGCATAACAGGGGACTATAGAAGTGCAGGTGGGATGTGTTGTGAAGGATCTAGCATTTCTCCTGAAGCTTGAAAAACACATTGGATGAGGTCCTTGAGGTCTATGCGGCATTCATTATTGTCTGACGCTTCCCTTTCCTCCCTCACAGTCCTACTGTTCCATAGGCCCTTTCTGCATAGAGCTTGATGTGGCATGGACGTGGATTGGAAAAGAATTTCTAAGGCAAAAAATAAAGGCACACACAGATTTTTATTGATAGGAAAGTATTTGCATTTGTGTTAGTGCTGGGATGGCAAGCCCTGAATGCAATCATAAAACTGTCCCTATGTCAATAAGAAATATAATAGCAATTCCAGGCACATCTAGGCTAACCTGGGGCTCATCAGGTCTGATGAGGAGGGCTTGAAAGGAAAGCCCCGGAAACATCAGTCCTCTGGTAGTTCTCAAGACCAGGCTCCTTGTAACCAACCTTAATCGTCAGGGGCATCTGGCTGCTCTTTCATGTCCCCTTGAATGGTTTCTCACCTCCATTACCCATCATGTGGGAGTAGGAAGGAGGTGGTGCCCTCACCTGCATGCAAGTGGGAAAACTTCTCTTTCAGTGCCCAGCTGGGGTTGAGGCAGGCTGCATTGGAAGCAGGTTAGTGGTGGCCTAGGACCTGTGGGTTAGGCAGCAGGGGGCCTGGATGGGGGATGGACTGGGTGATGGCCAGAGCCATATATTGGCCTTATAATTTTAATTTGTCCTCCTCCTCAAGCTCCTTCCATGGTTCTCGTTGCTCTTTCCCTATTATTGGATAACTGACAGGCTGCATCCAATAGGTATAGAAAAGGGGACCTTGGTAAAGTTTTTGGAGTTTTTGCCAGCTATATGGAGAGGTCTGGCTAATAAAATGAACTGTCCAAATGCCTTGTCCCTCTGGAGTCTCAGAGTCTAAGCTGGTGTATTGTCTAATGGTCTTGGCGAGCTGGGATTGGAAAAGGGCTGAGTTCTCAGTGATGTCTTGAGTGATTTCCCTCAACTTGTCATAATTGACAGGCTTGATGGTTGCACTTTTCATATTCTCCAAAAGACAAGTAACCATGTGACTTCTAGTGTGCCCCCTGAGGGACCATTGTTGTTGGCTTGGTATTACCACCATGGGTCAGTCTTGGGTACAGCTTCCTCCCTTGGCCTATGATTATTAGGGCTACAGGCTTGAGCTTCATCAGCCCAAGTTTGTGCAAGAGCCCAGACCATTTTTTTTTTCTTTCAGGGTATAGCTTATAGTGAGGACCACATGCAAAGCTTGCCAACTCAGAGTGAAGCCAATAGTTTGGGCTTGGAATTCCTTAATGAACCTGGGAGGGATTTTGACTAATTTTAGGACCCTAATTTTATTTGCATTTGTGAGAGATTGGGCATAGGGAAGGGAGCCTAAGGGTGCCAAGATCTCCACTGGCCACTTCTTTAAGGGGAAGGATATGGAAAGATCAGACTTCCTCCTTGAAATTCTGGTTTCCTCTGGAATGAGTGTGTGTGTGAGAATGGGGATCAGGAAGGGTAGGATAATGGAGGAGGGGAATTAGGAACTGACAAAGGGGTCCTGGATCTGTGGGGCAGGGATAAAGGGTCAGCCAGTATATCAGGGACCAGGTAGGTGGGGGCTGTAGGGGAAAAGCAGGGGAAGCTAAGACCATGCACCAGGTCTTCCGGGGAGTTGAGTCCTGACCAAGAGCCATGAATGCTTAAATGGAGGGGACCTCAGAAGTTTTGCCCTGCCTATGATACAAAGATCCAGTTGAAGGATAGTATTATGCTTTAATGTTCTATTTTGAGGCCACCGTTCTTTGGCAGTTTATGGAGTGGCCAGGAAGTATTAAGGAAGAAGATAGACTTTTTTTTCCTCCACAGGTTGTTGAGATCAAACTTTTTCCAATTAGCCAAAATGCACCCCAGAGGTGAGTCAGAAGGGATTGAAGTGGTAGACTCTATAATACAGGTTAGGAAGGGAGAGGGTCAGGGGAATAACAGGCGAGAATGTCCCTGTACATTCTCTCTGTGTGTGTGTGTGGGGGGGGCACAACCACCATACCTGAGCACAGCCTTTGCATACCAGGCATAAGAGGGTGTTACACCTGAGAAACTATGGTTAATGGGAGGCTTCCTGTCCTATATCACAGCTGTAACTATGGTAAAAGGAATGACACCATTTCTTGCCTGTGCCTGTTCAGAGAAGGGTCCCAACATGTGCTTGAGAGGGAAATGGGGGCTCCTTCTTGTCTTTTGGGTGTAAAACTGGGGCCACAGAGGTAAATGTGGGTCTTGTAACACAGGAGGATTCACCCAAGGTCTGATGCATTGTCCCTGTGTCCATGGGTTGAAACTCAGTCTCCAGTTGTGACACAAGAGTTAATAGAAGCAGGGTGGGGGTGGGGGAATGAGAATCCCATGGCAATTACTGAAATAGTCCACCCCAGAAGCCTTCAGGCTCCCCGGAAGAGTGGAGACCCAGGCAGAATCCTCGATTGCCTCCCTGTTACTGCAGTTTGTTCACGGAGAGCCTTAAAGGTTATTAGACCAAGGCCCAGTGCAGGCCATCAACTAATGTTGTGGCATAGACTGCAGGTTGAAAAAGAATCTCTGAAACAAAGAGTAGAGGCACATACATATTGTATTAATACATATTGTATTAACAGGAAAGTATTTGCATTTGCTTTAGTGCTGGGGGGCGAGCTCTGGATGTAATTGCAAGACTGCACTCTACAAAAGAGGGGTGGGAGTGAGAGCCAAAAGCCTTGGGAACAGCTGCAAGACTGCTTCCTCAAGAATGTCCCCCATCCCCCAAGGAGCATGGCAAGCCTGCTTCCACAAGACCACAGGGAGGCAGAAAGAGGCATCCTCTTTATAGCTCCCTCTTGCAGAGATCCTGCAGTGCATTTCACCTGT
>PVLC010042963.1:0-12736 GCA_004027655.1 Graphiurus murinus | reverse complement strand
CTCCTCCTCCTCCTCCTCATCCATTGAACCCAGGAACATTCTACCTCCAAACTAAACCCCCAGCCCTATTTTTTATTCTTTATTTTTGAAACAGAGTCTCCCTAAGTTGCAGAGGGCCTCACTAAGTAGCTGAGGCTGGCTGAGAACCTGCCATCCTCCTGTCTCAGCCCCTTAAGTACTGGGATTACAAGCGTGCGCCACCATGCCCGGCTCCTATTTTAGTTTTTATTTTGAAACAGAGTCTCACTAGGTTGCTGAGGCTGGCCTTGAACCCTCCATCCTCCTGTCTCAGCCTCCCAAGTAGTGGGATGACAGGCGTGTGCCACCACCACCAGCTCCGTCTCCCTTTTGAAAGCATGTTCAGGATGAAGGGGCATCTCTTCCTGGGTTATAATTCTTTCCTTCTTTCCCCTTATTGAGTTTTTCATGATTTACCCTCTAGTTCCACACTTTTGTTCTATTAATTGATCTCACCATGTCCCATGGGAGGTAATGTTAGGCTGCTAAGTGTGTGTGTGTGTGTGTGTGTGTGTGTGTGTGTGTGTGTGTGTGTGTGTTTTGCTGGGAATGGAACCCAGGGGCATTCTACCTCTGAGCTACACCCCCAGCCCTATTTTATTTTATTGTTGAAACAGGGTCTCACTAGGTTGATGAGAGTCTCACTACTTGCTGAGGCTGTCCTCGAACCTGCCATCCTCCTGTCTCAGCTTCCCAAGTTCTGGGATGACAGGCGTGCCCCACCACGCCCAGGCTGTTCCAGGACCTAGCAGAGTGGGCTGTTATAAGACGCAGCTGTGACACACTGAGCACGCATCTGCTCAGGGCCATGCACGGCTCCGGCCGAAGCTCCCAGGCGGTTCCTGGGACCGCCCTGGCGGCAGTGCAGGGGACAGGGGACGCTCCCGACCTGCTGGAGCTGCCCGCCCACACCGCCGCGACCCACTTGCCAAAAATCACTTGTGATTTGCGCCGCGCCATCAATCCAGATGGAGAGCATTGATCCCCCGATCGCCGAGGACGGAAATAAAGCACCGGGGTAATTGACTGCCGTGTCCCCATCGATCCGGGTGCCCCGGTTCACCGCCGCTGACATTATTTTCAAGAGCTTTGGTTTATCATTCCTAATAAATACAGAAATTGAGTAATCAAAATGACTTACATGCGCATCGAACCGAAAGCTTTTAAAAGAAGTGTCTGGGTTAAGTGAGTCCACTTCTGCCTGGGTTTCGCCGTCCAGCCCCCGGCCCCTGACGGCGCCCGGCTGCAGGCGGAAGGAAGGAAGGAAGGAAGGAAAGAAGAAAGGGAGGGAGGGAAGGGAAGGAAGGAAGGAGAAGGAAGGAGGGAGGAAGGAAGGGAAGGAAGGAAGGGAGGGAGGAAGGAAGGGAGAAGGAAGGAGGGAGAGAGGGAGGGAGGGAGGAAGGAAGGAAGGAAGGAAGGAAGGAAACAAGGCTTCATCGTGGTCTCAGAAGGAAGGATCCTGGCCCAGCCCTTCCCTGGCCATGCCTCTGGCAGTGGCCCCAGGAGAGGCGTAGGAAGAGCCGTCCTGAAGAGTCACACTGTCGCTGTCTCGTCCCCACGGCCAGCGCCTGTCCTCAGAGCAGCACGGCGTTTTACTCCTGTCTCTGCCCCTTGCCCTGCTCAAAGACGCGCAGTGGTGATTTTTCAGGTTTGTCGCAATATTAGCAGCCATGGTATTAAGCGAAAGAGATCATTAGCCACATACATATAGGCCGTGCGGTGTGTGTTCTCCTGGTGCCTTAGAAATACAGATTTTAAAAAAAAACAAAAAACAACTTTTGTGGTGGGGGGGTACTGGGGATTGAACTCAGGGGCATTCTACCTCTGAGCTACACCCCCAGCCCTATTTTTTATTCTTTATCTTGATACAGGGTCTCCCTAAGTTGCGGAGGGCCTCACTAGGTAGCTGAGGCTGGCCTCGAACCTGGATCTTCTGGTCTCAGCTGCCGGGGGCTGTCCTTCATTTGGCAAAACGGGACTTTGGAAAGAAACGGTCTTCTTTCAGCTGGATGTACCTAGGGAGAAATACAGCTGACCACGGGGTAAAGGGACCCAACGCACACCTGTCATCCCGGTACTTGGGAGGCTGAGATGGGAGGTTTGCAGGTTCAAGGCCAGCCTGACAACTTAGCAAGGTCCTCAGCAGCTTAGCGAGAACCCTGTTTCAAGATAAAAATAAAATAGGGCTGAGAGTATAACTTGGAGGTAGAATGCCTCTGGGTTCAATCAATCCTCAGTATCAAAAAAAGAAAACGTAGGTAATTTCTGGGAATGACAGGTTACTGGATTTACTTCCTAGGACTGCCATAATAAATAACTGACCCCAGTGCAAGTTCTGCTGGGTCCAAGTCCAACCTCCAGGAGCTGGCGGGGCTGGTTCTTTCTGGAGGTTCCGAGGGAGCGCCTGGCCCTGTCCTGCGGGTGGCTGAGGGCCATCTTGGAGTCCCTTAGCTTGTGGATGTGCCACTCCACCCTTGGCCTCCGCCCTCGTGTGGCCTCCTCCCTCCGTGTGGCCTCCGCCCTCGTGTGGCCTCCGCCCTCGTGTGGCCTCCTCCCTCCCTGTGTCTGTTCTCTGTCTCCTGTGGCATGAAGACGAATCCAGCGGGACCCGCTCCGAGCTTCACCACAGTGGCGAGGGCGCCGTCCCCAAGTCCCAGACACGCAAAGGTTCCGAGAGGGCTGGGGCTGAGGTGCAGGCACCTTGGCTCTTCCCTCCGCCTGTGATCCCCACTGTGTGGGCCAGGCCCGGCCCCCGAGGACGCTGGCGGCTCTCACGGCTCAGAGTACTTAGCTTTTACCCACCTTCTGCCAGTTCATACCCAATTTGAGTGGTTCTTGTTCTCTCTCCTTCCTCCCTCCTTCCTTCCTCCCTCCCTCCCTCCCTCTCTCTCTCTCTACCTCCTTTCTTTCCTTTCCTCTCTCCTTCCTTCCCTCCCTCTCTCCCTTCTTTCCTTCCTTCCTTCCTTCCTTCCTCCCTCCCTCCCTCCCTCCCTCCCTCCCTCTCTCCTTCCCTCCCTTCCTCTTTCTTTCTTTGGATTGAACCCAGGGGCATTCTGAGCTACACCTCCAGTCCTATTTTTTATTCTTTATTTTGAAACAGATCCTCCTGTCTCAGCCTCCCAAGTACTGGGATTACAAGCGTGCACCACCACGCCCGGCTACTTTTGGCTTTAAAACAGGGTCGGTCTTCCCACGTTGCTGAGGCTGGCCTCGGGCCTGCGATCCTCCTGCCTCAGCCTCCCAAGTAGTCCTTCTTCATTTTTAGAGAAGAACTGAGCGACAAGGGGGAGACACACAACTCCCTTGTTTCCTGTAACTGCATTCTTCCGACTCAGGAGGGGTCCGCGAGCACCTTTTCTAGATAACCCCGAACCCCGTGTGGTTTCCCAGCCTGGGTGAGGCCGGCTTCACAAGCGTTGATTGAGTGATGACGATAGTGTTCCCAGTCATTGCTGTGTGTCCATCAGCGGCGCTCTGAGCTGATTAAAATCACGGAGAGTGGGAAAACACAAAGCAGCTCTCAAGGGGCAAGTCTTGGGAGGGGTGGTGTGTGTGTGTGTGTGTGTGTGTGTGTGTACACCTTGTTTTTTATTGTGAAACAGGGTCTCACTAAGTTGCTGAGTGTCTCACTAAGTGGCTGAGGCTGGCCTTGAACCTGCGCTCCTCTTGTCTCAGCCTCCCAAATGCTGGGATTGCAGGCATGCGCTACTGGGCCTGGCTGGAAGCCATATATTTTTTAAAACATGTTGCTGTGGTTGTCCTATGGAACCAGGATGGCGCATGGCCCGTCGCTTGCCTTGTTATACCGAGCCATTTATTCCAACCTGTGAAGCAACGCTGCAGCTCAGCCACTCGGCTAGGGCAGGGCAGGGCAGCACTTGGGGGGAACATGGGGTTCTTCATGTGCTCCAAGGTATCTTTGAGAGCCAGCCGCCTGTTGAGGAAGGACTTGGTTTCTTGGTGGCAGGCGGGTCACAGTGAGCTGTGTGTCCCAGAGTCTGGCTTCTGTAGCCATGCGCAGCGGGCTCTGGTCTGAAACGTGTCCCCCCAGCTCTGTCTTTAACCCAGCATCAGGAAGATGGCGTTAACAGCAGCTCCACCCCTGCCCTTCAGTCCCGGGGTCTCTGGGAGCAAGCGGGCGCATGCGCGGATAGTCCTTGCGCAGAGAAGGGGCGCGGCGGGTGCGGCCCAGACCTGGTGGGGGGAAGGCATCGGATGTGCCCGCCCGGTGCCGGGGAAGCTGGGGCCAAGACGGAGACAGAGGGGAAGCCCCGGCGGCCCCAGATGTCGGTGCGGAGAAAAAGGTCCTGGTGGCTACCGAGGAGAGAAAAGCAAGCAGCGTGGGCACAGCGTCCCGTACAATCCTCTGGTTGTATTTTAAGCAGAGTCACGGTGCCAAACCCGGGGAGTGGCGCGAAGGCGTCTGTCGGAGGCCGGATGGAGGCTGGCCATCTGGAGCCCAGTCCGCCCCATCAGACAATCCCTAATTGTGTTTAATAAGGTGCAGGAGTTATGCTTGGCTCCCGCGCTCCTCGCCGTCTCCCCGCCGAGTCTGTTTTTTATTTTCTTATGAAACAATAAGGCCCATATAATTAAAAAGCAGCGCACAGATCCACCTCTCGGAAAACAGGGCAGGTAATTAAGAGCTCCCTCTTGGAGGAGGAGCTGCTGTTTTTCTTGCTTCATGTTGCAATTTGAATCCGGGAGGAGGCGGCAGGTTAGTGGGGCCTCCCAGCCACGCCCCAGCCCCTTTTATATATTTACTTTTTTTGGAAAAAAAAAATTTTAAAACAGGGTCTCAATAAGTTGCTGAGGGTGTCCCTAAGTTGCCGAATCTGGCCTCCGACCCGAGATCCTCCTGTCTCAGCCTCCCAAGTACTAGGATTGTACGTGTGCACCACCACTCCCAGCTTCTGTGGTCCTGTGGTCTTTTTATGTCTGGTCTTCACCTTTGCGTCCATTTGCAAAGAAAAAAAAAAAAAGGAGCTCGTGTAAATTCAAAGAGGCAGAGGACAGAAGCCCCTGGCCCTTCAGTTCACCATGTATGTGGGGTCCAGCGTGGCCCCCAGCTGTGAACACCCATGACATCTGTGGGCTCTTGCCCAGCTAGGGAAGGAAGGGCAGAGAACCGGATTTCCAGGGTGGCTGCAGGCGCCGCAGATGCGCTTATCACAAATGCCGTCCTGTTGAACTTCCCCAGCGGCCTGTGTAAGAGGGTGTCTTCCCTCTTCTAGGGCTCAGGGTAAGCAGCCAGAGATAATAGACAGAGAGGGATTTCTTTCTTTCTTTCTTTGGACTGGGGATCGGGCCCAGGGGCGTTCTACCTCTGAGCTGCACCTCTAGCCCTCCTTCTCTTCTAACTTGCAACAGAGTCTCGCTAAGTTTCTCAGGATCCCACCACATGGCAGAGGCCGGCCTCCAACCTGCGATCCTCCTGTCTCAGCCTCCCGAGTACTGGGAGTACTTCTTGGTGGCCATAGGCGCTCTGCCGTGGGCATCTGGTAGATAGAGGCCTCTGATTATCATGCAAAGGGTCCTGCACCTCCTGGTCAAGCCCCTACACCACAAGGAAACCGGTTGGAAATGCCAGCCAGCCCCCTTGGCCGCCGGGGTGTCCGGCCATGTTGAGCCCCCTCCCTCCCCGCCCCCCCACTGGCGCATCTGGAAGCTTCTGGCCGTGTCCGAGGACCCACCAGCTATCTGCACAGTCTGTGCCTCGGGAGCCGCTTGGCGCACTGTGACACGTGGTCACCACCGCTTGCTATTTTTCTTCTCCTCTCTGGTCTCCTGCTCTCCCTTGCACTGCACCATTTCGAAGTGGGGGCGAGAGGGACATCTGTTTGGGCCTGAGCCTCCGGAGGAGGAGGCCCTAAAAATGTCTCGGGAGGAGCCGAGTTGGAGTCCAGAGAGGCGGGCGGTGCGCGAAGGCCCTGGCCGGCCCCGAGCTGCCGCCGCAGAGGAGGCAGAGGAGGCGTCTCCACCTTGGGCTTGCATGGCTCTTAAATTCAGGGGACTTAGCAGCACGGGGAACTGGACCTTTCTCTGTCACCTTGCAAAGCCAGGAACTGAAATAACACCGGTGAGAGGAGGGCGGCCAGTCGCCGAGGTGTTTGTTCAGCTGAGGCTTTTTTCCTTCCGTGATGAACTTCACCGGCATAGCTTATCTAGAGTTTCCCGGGCGGGCGAGGTTCTTGAAAGGAAGGAGAAAGCTGGTCACAGGAGGAGGCCCAGGGCCAGATCACAAAACGCCCCATTTCCTGCTGGGCGTGGTAGTGCATGCCTCTAAGCCAAGCACTCTGGAGGCTGAGACCCCAGGCTCACAGGTTCAAGGCCAGCCTCAGCAATGTAGCAAGACCCTCAGCAACTTAGTGAGACCCTGTTTCAAAGTACAAATAAAATAGGGCTGGGGGTGTAGCTCGGGGTAGGACGCCCCCGGGGTTCAATCCCCAGTACCGCACACATAGAGATAGTGCACCCTAATAGGTTTAAGATCTATCTTGAAATAACAGCTCATAAGATTGGAAGTTCATGTTGTAAGACGAGAAGTTTGTGGCATTCTGTCGTAGCAACCACCACGTACTCATACATCGACTGCAGTGTCATCAGTAACAGTACCGCAGTTCCCCTGAGCCGCAATTTCACTTTCTGTGATTTCATTTGCCCACAGTCAGCAGGGATCCAAAAAATATCCCATGGAGAATTCCAGATTCCAGAAATAAGCAATCATGAGTTTTAAGTTGTGGGTACCATTTGTGGTTTCAGGTATCCACTGGGGGTCTCGGGACCTATCATACCCTAGATGGATAAGAGGGGAGTATTATACATTTAAAAATTTATTTATTTTGCTTATTTATTAGTATAATGTTTACAGCTCAATTTACTGTTTTTTAAACTTTCTTTGTTATTTATTTATTTTTGGTACTGGGTATTGAGCCCAGGAGCATTCTACCACTAAGCTATACACCCCCAGCATGGTTTTATTTTGTTTTTGTTTTTGAAACAGGGTCTTGCTAAGGTGTTGAGTGTCTCACTAAGGTGCTCAGGTTGGTCTCAAACTTGTGATCCTCCTGTCTCAGCCTCCCATCACTGAGATGACAGGGGTGCTTTCAATCTTTACTTTTCTTTCTTTTTTTTTTTTTTTTTGTGGTACTGGGGATTGAACTCAGGGGTGTTCTACCTCCGAGCTACACCCCCAGCCCTATTTTTTATATTTTTTATTCTTTTTTTGAAACCGGGTCTCACTAAGTTGCGGAGGGCCTCACTAGGTAGCTGAGGCTGGCCTCGAACCCGGATCCTCCAGTCTCAGCCTCCCGAATGCTGGGATTACAAGCGTGCGCCACCATGCCCAGCTTCAATCTTTATTTTTCTTGAATGATGGAAGTGTAACTGAGCCCTAGAAACAATTCTATGTAGAATAAATATAATTCACTATTCTTAAGAACTCAGGAGAGAGATAATTTTTATTGATATTTTTACCTTCCATCATGTAGAATTACAAAATTACAAGCCACAGAAAAGCAGAGACTAGTATACTCATCGTTTAGATTTAAAGATTGTTAGAAATTTGCCATATTCGTTACTTTTCCTTTTTTTGTTCATTTATTTTTAGTCGAGGTGTCTTAAAATAAATTATAGTCATCATTGCATCTTAACTCTAAATACTTCACGGTGTATCCCTAAAATGACTACAGTGTTATTATAAAAGCAATCGGAATTAAATTTATTTCCTACTATTATCTAATACCCAATTCATATTTAAATTTCTCCAATATCCCCAAAGTTTTTTTTGTTTTGTTTTTCCTTTATTACTGAAGGTTGAACCCAGGGTCATTCTACCTCTGAGCTACACCCCCCAGCCCTATTTTAATTTTTACTTTGAAACAAGGTCTCACTACATTGCTGAAGCTGGCCTTGAACCCGCTATCCTCCTGCCTCAGCCTCCTAAGTACTGGGATGACAGGTGTGCACCACCCCACCTGACTCCAAAAGTTCTTTTTTTAGCTGATTTGTTCAAACTGCAGTCCAGTCCTTGTAATACTAGAACATTCCCACCCACCATCCTCTGCTGCTTTACCCCCTGACTGTGAACAGGAGTGTGTCTCTATTCTTGTAGATGGTCTCAGAATCAGGACTGGTCTTCTTGTACAGTCAGGATTTGCCGAATTCTACTTGACAGCAGTTTCTTCAGAAACAGTGCAAAGGAAAACAGTTGTGTCACATGTTAGCTTTCCGGGGCTGTGACAAAATACCTTGAGATAAGCCATGTAGAGAAGGAGAGATTTGTTTTCCCTCCATGGTCTCAGTCCATGTCCCTTATTTCTGGCCTTGTAGTACTGACGAACGTCCTGGCGGAAGGCCATGGTGGAGCAAATTTGCTCACTTCCTGGTGGTGGGGAACCAGAGAGACAGAAAGGACCAGGGGCCAGGCACAAGGTGAGCCCTTTGAGGACACGCCCACCAGTGAGGCCCCGCCCCCGTGAGGCCCCTCCCCTCCCGTGAGGCCCCACCCCCTGCTTTCCACCATCTCCCAACAGCGCCACCTGCTGGGGAACAGGCTTTCAACACAAGCAGCTTTGCCGGATACCCCAGATGGAAACTAATAGCATGCCCCAACTCCGGATTGTTGTCTTAACTCCTGAATACTTTTAATCCTTCTAGGCACACACCCATTCAAAAAAAATCAGCTGATATTTATGGGTCTCTCTCTCTCTCTCTGTCCCCCTGCACATTTCCCAAGCACTCCCTGTGAAGTCATGGACTGTCTCATCCCTTTCTGTGATAGGGGCTGGTTCTTTTTACTTATTTATTTATTTATTTATTTATTTATTTATTTATTTATTTATTTATTTTTGTGGTGCTGGGGATTGAACCCAGGAGGGCACTCTACCTTTGAGCTACACACTTGGCCTGATTTTATTATTTTAAAACAGGGTCTCACTAAGTTGCTGAGGGTCTTCTTGTCTTGCTAAGACTGGCCGACTGGCTGCAAACCTGCGATCCTCCTGTCTCAGCCTCCCAAGTAGTGGGATGACAGACACGCGCCACCACGCCTGGCTGGATCTGGGTCTTAAAGGAGAGGCTTTTTAATTTTTTTTCTTCCGGAAAACTTCCTTTGAAATAGCTAGAGTCCTACCTTCAATTTGCTCTTAAATTTGCTCTTAAGGAGGCAGCAAAGTTTGGATCTCTCAGACGTGGTTGCCGCTACCACCAAGAAGACGGCAGACTGCGTCTTTATCGCGGGTCTATTCCGTGCTATGTGGTAACAGCGCGTCTGCAGATTGACTTGGGCAGGACCACTTGGAAGGATCCACGGACACGCCCCCCAACAACCTACTTCCTCCCGCTAGGCCCCGCCCCCTAGTTTCCACCACCTCCCAACAGCGCCACCTGCTGGATGGAGGGTGGAGGCCAGGGATGAGCCCCCCAGCTCAGAGCTGGTTAGCAGAGGAACCAAGGACGGGGGAACCGTGGGCCCAGCACCCCGCTGGTGTCTAGCTCAGTGGCTCTCACCCGGCTTGTTCTAAATGGCCCACCTTCCCCCTGGAGCACCACAGGGCAGCCTTGTAGAAATGTTGTGCGGAAGGTGTCCAAAGTACAGTGTGTGTCTCTGCGTGGCGTGTGATCCACTGGGCAGTAGAAAGAAAAGATTAGAGCTTCTTCTATCATGTATATTTAATCTCATGCTTTAAATTTTAATTTTAAATGCACGGTTTATAATGCTCACATCAGCATAGTTGTACATATTCATATTATTAGTTTATGTATATGTATAATTTATAAATAAGTACAAATACCTGTCATATGTTTGTATCAGCTGAAAATATTTGAGCACAAGAAGCTTAGGCTTCTCTGTTCAGTACGATGCATATATTTTTAATGGAGACTAAGATCATAGTCTCTCTATTAAAAATCATAATATATCACCAATTTTTTTTCTTGGCGGTATTAGGGACTAAACCCAGGGGCATACTAGCTCTGAGATGCAACCAAGCCCTATCTTATGTTTTTATTTTGAAACAGGGTCTCACTAAGTTGTTTAGGGTCTTGCTAAGTTGCTAAGGCTGGCTTTGAAGCTGCGATACTCCTGACTCAGCCTCCCAAATATTAGGGTTACAGCTGCGTGCCACTGCACTGTGCTTATATTACTGCTCTTTATAAACTCAGAGCTCCATCGTCACTTCTACCTCCGAGTTCTTTTGGGACACTACCAGTCTCTGCTGTCAGGTTGATTAATCCCGTGACAGGGTTGTGGGACACAGATCCATTTTGTCATTTAGCCTTTCAGGAATGATGCTTTTACACATAGGAAAGTCGGAATAACAACATTAAAAACAACGGCTGCCATCCAGGCACGGTCGCGTACACCTGTAATCCTAGTACTTGGGAGGCCGAGACAGGAGGATTGCATGTTTGAGGCCAGCCTCAGGAACTCAGCAAGGACTTCCACAACTTAGTCAGACCCTGTTTCAAAATAAAATAATAAAATAGGGCTGGGGATGTAACTCAGAGGTGGAATGTCCCCGGGGTTGCATCCCGAGTACCACGGAAACAAACAAACAAAAGGCTTTGTAGATTAAGATATGCATCTCATATTGGAAATCCAAAACTATTTTTAAGGAAGACATGATAGTATAGACATGAAAGAAAACTCACGGGTGTGTTGGGGGGTGGGGGGGGAGTGATGGAAAATAAATAAGTATAAGACAACTAATGAAGGGCCAAAGCCAAGAGCAAGAAACGATTCTAGAGGAACGGCAAATGTGGTTAGAGGCCCAGCCCATATTCAAGTCAGGAATATATTCTGAATTATTGAAATCCGAATGACTCTCATATTCTATTAAAGAGGAAAAATGGTATTAGAGTAAATATTAAAAGGAGTCAAGATACGGGGGCATTAATCTTGCCTGAATATTATTAGCTTCCTCTGTCCTTTCCCTGTAAGCCCTCTCTCCTCTCTCTCTCTTCTTTCTCTCCCTCCCCTCTCTCTCTCTCCATTGCTAGTGATTGAACACAGAGCTTTGTACATGAGAAACACATGTGCTACCACCGAGCCATGCCCCCAGCCTCTCTGAGCCTTGCTAAGTTGCGGAGGCTGGCCTCGGACCTGCGATCCTCCTGTCTCAGCCTCCCAAGTGCTGGGATGACAGGTGTGCGCACCACCACGCCCGGCTTCCTAAGCTCTTATAGAACCCGAGGTGCTGTGTGCAGAGCGGACCCCCAGTGGGGCCTTGTGACCAGCCCGGTGGATGCAAGTGCACTCAGCACAGAAGCAGTTTCTGCAGGAGGCCGGGGCCCCCGGGAAACAGAAGCTCCCTGATACCGGGCTGCACCATTGTCAACTCAAACTGTGTTTCAGCGACTGTGCTTTGAGCACCTCTAGGTACCAGGTACTGCGTTTAGCACTGGAGGCCGATGTCACCCTGCCCCCGTTCTCAAGCAGGTGACCGTCGGTGGGGAGTAGGGCTGGGACAGGGCGACCCCAAACTGTGCTCAGTTCCCCCCCAGAAAGGATGGAAAAAGGGCAGGGACCACGGGACGGAGGTCTCGGGAGTAGAATGTCTGGGAATATTCCAGCGAGGCTCCACAAGACGCCAAGGATTCTCTTTGCTTGTCTTGTTATTTTGGTACTGGGCATTGAGACTGGAGGCATTCTACCTCTGAACGACACCCTGTTTTTCATTTTGAAACAGAATCTCGCTAAGTTGCTGAGGGTCTCACTGAATTACCGAGGCTGGCCTCCAACCTGAGATCCTCCTGTCTCAGCCTCCCGAGTACTGGGATGACAGGCGTGCGCCACCGCTCCGGGCTCTGTGACCCATAAAGTCAGGAGTCGCCCAGTAGGAAGAAGCCACCAGATGTGATTGGGGGGGGCGTGACGTGGTGGACAGAAGTGGGGGTGGGGGAGCCCTTTCAGCAAACTCCCTGACACATTCGGTGATGGAGATTCCAGCTGTTGGTGACCAGATCTAACATCTGGCCAATGGCTGATCAACTCTGCGTCTCAATGTTCTGGAGCCCTGCAGACACAGCTGACATGCCACGGGCACACATAATTTAGTGAAGTTGTCATTGCTTGTTGAGTTGCCCTAAGTTGGACATTCGCCCAAATCCGTCCTACTTAAAAAGTTTTTAATATTTATTTGCTTTTGTGCCGCAGACTTGGATTATTCTGCTTTAAGGCGAGTTGACCAAAAATAGCTTCTTTCATAAGAAAAATAGATGTCGTTTTTATCTCCATATGGCTCAGAATCTTTCAGGCACATTAAAAATGTGACCCGTGGGAACTTCTTCCCATTTCTTTCATTAATAAAAGCTATATCAGGCCGGGCGTGGTGGCGCACGCTTGTGATCCCAGCATTCGGGAGGCTGAGACTGGAGGATCCGGGTTCGAGGCCAGCCTCAGCTACCTAGTGAGGCACTTCGCAGCTTAGTGAGACTCGGTTTCAAAATAAAGAATAAAAAATAGGGCTGGGGGTGTAGCTCGGAGGTAGAATGCCTCTGAGTTCAATCCCCAGTACCGCAAAAAAAAAAAAAAAAAAAAAAAAAAATGCTATATCAGAATCAGGTTGCCAGGTGTGGTGGCGCACGCTTGTGATCCCAGCATTCGGGAGGCTGAGACCGGAGGATCCGGGTTCGAGGCCGGCCTCAGCCACCTCGTGAGGCACTCCACATCTTAGTGAGACCCGGTTTCAAAATAAAGAATAAAAAATAGGGCTGG
>PVLC010042962.1:0-12736 GCA_004027655.1 Graphiurus murinus | reverse complement strand
CGAATGCTGGGATTACAAGCGTGAGCCACCACGCCCGGCTCCTAACATTCATTTTTGCTAGTTACTATAGTTAAGAGCTTCAGCAGTAACTTTTAGTAGAAGTTTTTAAAAATTCTACCCACCAAGTCGGGCGTGGTGGCGCATGCTTGTAATCCCAGCATTTGGGAGGCTGAGACTGGAGGATCCGGGTTCGTGCCCAGCCTCAGCTACCTAGTGAGGCACTCCGCAACTTAGGGAGACCCAGTTTCGAAATAAAGAATAAAAAATAGGGCTGGGGGTGTAGCTCAGACGTAGAACGCCCCTGAGTTCAATCCCTAGTACCGCAAAAAAAAAAAAAAAAAAAAAAAAAAAAAAAATAGTGCTGGGGGTATAGCTCGAAGGTAGAATGCCCCTGAGTTCAATCCCCAGTACCACACACACACACAAAAAATAAAAAATAAATAAAATTCTACCCACCAAGCTGGGCGTGGTGGCACATGCTTATAATCCCAGTACTTGGGAGGCTGGGACTGGAGGATCTGGGTTTGCGATCAGCCTCAACTACTTAGTGAGGCCCTCTGCAACTTAAGTGAGACCCTGTTTCAAAATAAAGAATAAAAAATTAGGGCTGGGGAGCCGCACGTGTGTAATCCCAGCATTTGGGAGGCTGAGACTGGAGGATCCAGGTTCGCGGCCAGCCTCAGCTACCTAGTGAGGCCCTCTGCAACTTAGTGAGACCCTGTTTCAAAATAAAGAATAAAAAATAGGGCTGGGGGTATAGCTTGGAGGTAGAATGCCCCTGAGTTCAATCCCTAGTACCACAAAAAAAAAAAAAAAAAAAATAGGGCTGGGGGTGTAGCTTGGAGGTAGAATGCCCCTGGGTTCAATCCCAGTACCACACACACAAAAAAATTCTACCCACCAAGAAGCAGGTCCCATAACCTGCTAATCTGCTCTTTAGCTCTTTGGTTTGTTTGTTTGTTTACTCATTCATTCATCCTGGTGCTTCTGCCTCTAAGGTATACCCCCAGCCCTATCTTAATTTAATTTAATTAATTAATTTATTTTTTTGCGGTACTGGGGATTGAACACAGGGGCATTCTACCTCCGAGCTACACCCCCAGCACTGTTTTTTTTTTTTTTATTCTTTATTTTGAAACCGGGTCTCACTAAGTTGCGGAGTGCCTCACTAGGTAGCTGAGGATGGCCGCGAACCCGGATCCTCTGGTCTCAGCCTCCCAAATGCTGGGATTACAAGCGTGTGCCACCACGCCCGGCTTTTATTTTATTTTTATTTATTTATTTTTTTTGCGGTACTGGGGATTGAACTCAGGGGCATTCTACCTCCGAGCTATACCCCCAGTCCTATTTTTTATTCTTTATTTTGAAACCAAGTCTCACTAAGTTGCGGAGTCCCTCACTAGGTAGCTGAGGCTGGCCGCGAACCCGGATCCTCCAGTCTCAGCCTCCGGAATGCTGGGATTATAAGCGTGCACCACCACGCCCGGCCCCAGCCCTATTTTTAATTCTTCATTTTGAAACAGGGCCTCACAAGTAGCTAAGGCTGGCCACAAATCTGTGATCCTCCTGTCTCAGGAACCTCCTAAGTACTGGGATTACAAATGTGTGCCACCATGCCTGGCAGCTCTTTGGTTTCTGTGGTGATCTAGCAACAGAACCAAACTGGGCTATACTTTAGACCAAGTCCACTGACTAACTTTACATGGGTGTGTAACTCTCAGAAGAAAACAAGGGCAGGCGAACAACTTCTCTTGTGTCTTAGGGTTCCCTTCTAGTTGCTTCTCTGCTTGCTTGGATGACCAGAAGTTCTTGACATGCTAGAGTCAAACTGTTCCAAGACTCTCTGCTCACCAGCCATCTCAAGTGTTCTCACAGCCCTCTGACCTGTTATCTTCTTTGAATCACTCTCTTACTATATCTGGTTTTCTCCCTTGAGATACTCCCTTGCTATGTTCCTCTTCTCTACCATACTTGCATATTCTTTCTTTGTTTTAATACTTGGTTCAAGTCCCGCTTTGCCCATGAAGTCTTCCTTAACCCTTCAGTGACTTCTCACACCACCCTCTAGCCTTTCAGGAATATTAACAAGTGTCCTGGAGAACTCCTTGTTCTTTCACGTGTGTGTGTGTGTGTGTGTGTGTGTGTGTGTGTGTGTGTACCAGGGATTCAGCCCAGAGGCATTCTACCTTTGACCTACACCCCTAGCCCGATTTTCTTTCTTTTTCTTTTTCTTTTTCTTTTTTTTTTTGCGGTACTGGGGATTGAACTCAGGGGCATTCTACCTCCGAGCTATACCCCAGCCCTATTTTTTATTCTTTATTTTGAAACCGAGTCTCACTAAGTTGCGGAGTGCCTCACTAGGTATCTGAGGCTGGCCGCGAACCCGGATCCTCTGGTCTCAGCCTCCCGAATGCTGGGATTACAAGCGTGCGCCACCACGCCCGGCTCTGATTTTATTTCTTATTTGGAAACAGGGTCTCACTAGATTGATGAGAGTCTCACTACTTGCTGAGGCTGTCCTGGAACCTGTGATCCTCCTATCTCAGCCTCCCAAGTACTGGAATTACAAGCGTGCGCCACCACGCCCAGAGTTCTTTCATCTATTTATGTATAATCTCTCTAGCTAGATGGTACTTAAGCTCCTGGACAGGCTTTGGGTTGAGTTCCAAGTACAGGGTTGGGTAAGCATAGTAGAACCACAAGTATTTGTAGTTAGGATTGTATGACTGATACCTCACAAGAAGAAATAGACCACAACAATGTCAGATTACACAGACACATATTTACAGAATGAACAGGCCAAACATGCTCTTTGAAACTTAAGACTACCAATCCTATCTGCATAAAACCCAATTATTATCTTTAATACATTCCTATCCCTAGAGAAACCCCTATAGACAATTTGGCCTAAAGAGTTAGGGTCAGAAACCAGTGTCCAACACGGTCACTGAAAACAAATAGAAGCTGGGTTCCCGGCAGGCTGTTATTGGTGTTTCTTAAGCCTATGCATGAAGGCAACGTGGGAGAGTTACAATTCCAGACTCCAATAGACCAACAAGTTCAGCAGCACCTGGAAGGTCATGGCAGTGTTCAGGAAGAGAACTAGGGAGGGGACCCTATCTTGTGATAAAAAATATTCCTCACCAACATGAATCTTTAGGGCTTTTCCTTCCATATATACCCCATTCCTAAGAAAGCATTCAAAGCCTTTTCCAGGAGTAGAAAAGACAGGCCCCAGTATCTCCATCAGTTGAATCAGCCCCTGGCCCATTATACTCTCAGAGGAATAAAGAAAAAGACAAGAAACAAAACCAACAAACAAAAAACCCCAAAACAACAATGAAACATTCATCTCTCCCCTAAAGAGTTCTTATTTTTGAGAGACTCCTACTCTACAGATGGAAGAATTAGCTGAATGAAAAAGAAAAGTCAGCTAGGCATGGTGGCCCACGTCTATAATCCCAGTACTTGGGAGGCTGAGACAGGAGGATTGTAGGTTCAAAGCCAGCCTTGGCAAATTAGAGGCTCTCATCAATTTAGATGCTGGTTAAAGAGGGGAGGGGGCTGGGGGTGTAGCTCAGAGGTAAAATGCCCCTGGGTTCAATCCCTAGCACCATCAAAAAGAAAAAAAGGAAAAGTTACAGATTTTACAAAGCAGCTAATTTCCAGGTTAGAAACTCAGTTGCAGAATGTGAGATTATCTGGCAACACCATCTTTGTGATTGTGACAAAATACACCTGATGACTAAACAACTGATACCTTGTCTTCCTACATCAGTCCCTCTACTTCTGATGATAACTGAGCATGTTATTTTGGGAGGAAATTCACTCAGCCAAAAATAGAGATAATTTTGGATATTGTGGAATATTGTTTGGGCAGGAGGAGGCAGCGAGAAATGAGGTGGGGTGAAAAGAAAGAAGGAATAGATTAATTCTTGGGTATAGGCCTGCCCCATTCCCATCTGTGGATCTAGTTCCCCAGACTATGGCACAAATAGGCATAAGGAAGCCATTCAATGTTCCTAAGGTATTTTGTTTGGCTTTGCCAATCCCAGCCTAGTCTGGTCCGCTCCCCTTGCATGTGGACTGGAGAGAGGGACTCACCACAGGTTGAGCATTTTCAGGCAGCTACAGAGTATGTAAAGAGAAAAACACAGAAAAGGAAGAGAGAAAGAGAAAGATATTAGTCCACAGAGGTGAGATGGAAGCGACTCCCTGTGAGCCATGCAAACATGCAGTATGTGTCTGTGTTTAGTTTCTTCCTCTGCTGAGGCAGGCTGAGTAGACCACTTAGTCTCCACATTACAGTGGAGGGGCAGGAGCCTGACAGAAGAATCAAGGTGGGAACTGGATCTTGGGGGGAAGGCAAAATGGAAAGTCCCAGGATGGCCTTTCCAGGGCAACCTTTAGGAAGGCAGTAGGGGAGAGAGCAAAAGACCCTGCCTGTAAGAACTCAGCAAAGCACCAGGACTGAGCCTTCTGGTTTCCACACAAGGTCTGCCTGTGAAATGCTGTGCTAACCTCCTGTGTACTCTGAGGAAAAAAATCCCTAGCTTTCTACAAGTCCAATATGCCTGACCAAAGCAGGCAGTGGTTAGCTCTTCCTCTAGAGAGGGAGAACAGGTTTAAGAGACACTTTATCTTATTAGAAGATGAGCCAGAATTCGGGAGGCTGAGACCAGAGGATCCGGGTTCGCGGCCAGCCTCAGCTACCTAGTGAGGCACTCCGCAACTTAGTGAGACTCGGTTTCAAAATAAAGAATAAAAAATAGGGCTGGGGGCGTAGCTCGGAGGTAGAATGCCCCTGAGTTCAATCCCCAGTACCGCAAAAAAAAAAAAAAAAAAAAAAAAAAGAAGATGAGCCAGAGGAAGAGAGTAACTACTTTGGGTATTAACTGCAGAGAAGGGCCTAAATCCTACTCTTATTCTCAGGAGAAATGAGATCCACATTTTTTAAGTTATGGCTAAAGTCTGGATAACAAAAAATTCCTATGTTCTTACTATAACAAAAATCAGCCAAAAAGCTGCCTGCCCTCAACACCCTTTCAACCAAACTTAACAAGGACATGTGTTTTACAGCTACAGAAAAAGGGAAGCTTAATGTTTATCTTGTACATGGAACAAAAACCAAGACCCTCTTATTATTTTCCACCTTTACACAAAACAAGCTGGATGAGGAACCCAAAATAAAAAACTTGGAAGTGAAGGTTTCACACAGCCTCCCCAGTACCTGTGGTGAATCTCAGCATAGGCAACACCCCCCCACCACCACCACACACACATACACATACAATAGGCTGCATGAACAAATGGCATCACAGCTTCGTGCAATGAGGGTTTTTTAGTTTTTAGCACGCCTCATGCTTCTCTGGCAGTGACTTCTTCCCATGAAAATGATCAAGCTGAGCCAGGTGTGGTGGCCCACGCTTGTAATCCCAGTACTTGGGAGGCTGAGACAGGAGGATTGCAGATTCGAGACCAGCCTCAGCTACACAGTGAGGCCCTCCGCAACTTAGTGAGATCCTGTTTCAAAATAAAGAATAAAAAATAGGGCTGGGGATGTAGCTTGGAGGTAGAATGTCCCTGGGTTCAATCCCCAGCACCACACACACAAAAAGAAAATGATCAAGCTGGTGGACACATGGCTTCCCCATCCCCGTCCCATACACAAAGAAGGCCAAGAAGAGTAACAATGCTGGGTCCTGATAGTTCCCTAGGAAAGATGGGTTGGTAGCACATGAAATCCCTAGGGGAATTAGTACACAAAATGCCACAAAGCTGATGAATGGCATCTGGTCAAATACAACTGCTCTCTTCTGGTTTCTACACCTTTCAGAAGGCCCAAATCTGAAGCTGAAGACTTTAAACTCTCTTTATATTCTAGAGTTTAGGTTATACCAGAACAGAATTTACCAGATTGAACTCTCTTTTGTGTAAATGGCCCCCTAGCTTACACATAAGACACAAAAACCACACTCACATACACAATTAGTATACACATTTACCAAAATGAAATGAGATGAATGGGTTAAAAAATAAACCTGTATAGGACATATCATAAGACGAAAGTCAATATTTGATCTTGATATTCAAAGTGTACATTAAATCTAGAGCTGAACTTTTTTTTTTTTTTTTTTTTTTTTTGGTACTGAGGCTTGAACTCAGAGGCATTCTACCTGCAAGCTACACTCCCAGCCCAATTTCGTTACTTTTCTTTTTTTGGTGTGTGTGTGATACTGGGGATTGAACCCAGAGACATTCTATCTTCAAGCTACACCCCCAGCCCGATTTTATTTCTTATTTGGAAACAGGGTCTCACTAGGTTGATGAGTCTTACTACTTGCTGAGGCTGTCCTCGAATCTGCAATCCTCCTGTCTCAGCTTCCCAAGTACTGAGTTTACAAGCGTGTGCCACAACACCCAGCTGTAGAGCTGAACTTCTAAAAAGGAATATCTACAAATGTGAACTGGGAATGGGGACTGGGTAGGGATGGACATGGCTATCTTTCAAGATGAGACCATATCTAGCGTAGTGGTTTCTAACCTTGGCTGCACATTAGAACTAAATGAATTTTTTGTGTGCCTGTAGCACTGAAGATTGAACCCAGGGGCATTCTACCTCTGAGCTATACCCCCAGCTCTTTTATTTTTTATTTTGAAACAGGGTCTCATTAAGTTACCCAGGCTGGCCTCAAACTCCTCCTGCCTCAGCCTCCCAAGTAGCTGAGATTATATCCAAGTACCACCATACTCAGCCATCTTTTTTTTGTGTGTGTGTGGTGCTGGGGACTGAACCCAGGGGCTATACCCCCAACCCTATTTTATTTTATCTTATTTTTTGGCGGGGGTTCTGAGGCTTGAACCCAGAGGCATTCTACCTCCAAGCACACCCCCAGCCTGATTTTCTTATTTGGAAACAGGGTTTCATTAGTTTGCTGAGAGACTCACTAAGTTGCCAAGGCTGCTTTGAACCTATGATCCTCCTGTCTCAGTCTCCCAAGTACTGGGATAAGTGTGTATACCACCACAGCCAACTTATTTTATTTTTTATTTGAAAACAAGATCTTGCTAAATTGCTAAGAGCCTTGCTAATTGCTAAGGCTGCCTTCAAACCTGTGATGCTCCTGTCTCAGCCTCCCAAGTCCTGGGGGATTACAGGTTTGTGCCGTCATGTCTGTCTCAGCCATCTTTGTGTGTGTGCCTGTGTGTGGTCCTGGAGATTGAACCCAGTGGCATTCTACCTCTAAGGTACATCCTTAGCCCTTTTTATTTTGAAACAGGGTCTTGCTGAATTACTGCAAACTAGCCTTGGATCAGTGATCTTTCTGTCTCAGCCTCCCAAGTACTGAGATTAAAGGCATGCTCTACCGTGCCAGGCTCTAGAACTACCTGAACTTTAAATTATTTTGATGCTCAGGCCAGAAAACAACAAATTAAATAAGAATCTCTGGGGCCAGCCTCAGGCATTTGTATTTTCTAACATGCCCCAGGTAATTCCAAAATGCAACCAAGCTTTAAAGGCCACAGGGTAGGAATACCATATTGTTTACTGAGAATGACATAAAAATCAAGTACCATTAAAATCTGCAAAGTTCCTAGAATAGAGAGCATGTTTTCTTACTAAAAATGTTTCCTGCAGGCATAAATCTCTCTTCTCCTTAACCTCAGGTATTAACACCTTATATGGGCCAGCAGAAGAGCATACAAAGTTGCCTATGGACAGCAGGGGCTAGACAGGAGACAGTCCAAATTATCCTTGGCTGCTCTTTATCTTTTGGGTAGACAGCCCTGGCTTCCGAGGAAAGGACCTTCTGAAGGCAAAGTGAGCTAATCAAATAAAAGGGCAGGAGAGCAGGGGAGTGGGCAGAGGGCACAACCATGCAAAGTACATCTGGAAGAGGAGTGCTGGCGTTGGTAGGCCTCCCACTGGCTTACACTCAGAGATATAAGCATGTTCTGGCTTGTATGGGCACTCAAGAGACAAGTTAGGGTATAATACCACTATAAATATGTTGCTATTTCAAAGAATGAGTTACTGGGACATCCAGAATGTTCTCAAAGGGCTTATAAAAAAGGTTATCCACATCAGGGCTGATGGCAGTTACTGACTCAGGATGTCTCTATCTCTCCCTACCAGATGTCTCCTTGAGGTTTACATCTGGATCTGAGTTTGGGATGGGGGAAAAAAGGGAAAGAAGTGGTAGAAATGCTGCTTTTGTGGCAGAATCAGCAATTATTTCACTTTCCACCCCAGAATCTAAGAGTTTAAACACAGACCATGCAGAGAGCACCAAGGGATGGTAGTATGTGCAGGGCAAGACATATGCATGCAAGAGAAGCAGAAAAATGTGTGAGGGAACTGCTTCACCTCCGTGAGATTATAAGGGCCTTCCTTCCCAAGGCTGTCTCATAGGTGTAGACTTTTTTTTTTTTTTTGCCTGACTTAAGTCTCTTTTAAGTACAAATCATTTCAGAGCAAAATGTGGCTCTGAAACCCTTGTTCTAGTCTATACACCAGAGTTGTTGGCCAATTATCAAAAATTTAATGTTGTGCAGCATGTCTCATGAATTAGTGGTAGGTGTTTGTTTGTGTTACACCCCCACCCGTCCCCCTATCCTACAGGGAGCAAGAAGCTCCAGGGCCCCAAGAGGCTCATGACTACTATCTGCTACAAGCCTTATAATTCTTCTAATTCACTATACCTTTTGCCCCATGTGGACTAGAAAAATGTGCTTATTTTCCCAGAAATCACAGCTAAAGAGGGCAGCAGCAGCTTTAAGGTACCATGCAAAAAACAAAATGGTCAAAGGAAGAAAGCTATGGACACAAGCATGGGAAATCTAGTCTGAGATGAGCAGCACACAGAGAAGAAGAGACAGAAAAAAGATTTTTCAACCCACAATTCCAGAGCCCCCTTGAAAGATGAACGTACTTAGCTTCCTCTACTACCTCCACCTCGGCATGAGCTGTGATTGGTGCATTGGAGTGGGCTCCCGTGGGGTCATCAACGTTCAGCTCCCCATTGGTTGAGCTAACCACCTGAAACAGAAAGACAGACTGTAACAAGCACCGTGGCAATATGAACTTCCTGCCAGTACCAGAGTAGGTATCTAAGGGAAGTCTGGTCTCTTGTTTAAGCACTGGCAGGTAGATTCTAGAACACTTGTTTTCCTGGGTTAAGGAGCTAACTGTTCTGAATTTATGGAAGGTTCACAGGCCCACATCTTGTGAGAACATTTATTTATTTTTATTTTTATTTTTTTTTGCGGTACTGGGGATTGAACTCAGGGGCATTCTACCTCCGAGCTACACCCCCAGCCCTATTTTTTACTCTTTATTTCGAAACCGGGTCTCACTAAGTTGCGAAGTGCCTCACTAGGTAGCTGAGGCTGGCCGCGAACCCGGATCCTACGGTCTCAGCCTCCCGAATGCTGGGATTACAAGCGTGCGCCACCACGCCCGGCTTGTGAGAACATTTAATTCAATGATATAAGGATAATAATTTCCATACTGAGTGCCTACTTTGTGTCAGACACTGCTACACTGTATGTGTGTGAATTTTATTTGTTTGAGGAGCTGGGGAATGAAACTGAAGGCCTTGTGCATTCTAAGCAATCATTCTACCACTAAGCTATACACCCCAGCCCATCTGTGGGTATAAATTTAATCCTCACAAAAACTCTATAAAATAGGTAATTATTATTCCTTTTTTATGGAAAAAATGCTAATAAATGACTTAACCGAAGGTTAAGTGAGGGTCTGTAGACTTCCATGAGAAAAATTTGTTCTAAATATATTCTTTCATATTGTAAAATGTATACAATATTTTATTAAAAATAACTGTAAAACTGACTTCTAAAGGTAAAACCACTCTGCTCCCTTGAATATGGTGGGTAAATTCTACTCCTCTTAGTTTACTATATACTAAAATTATTTAGACTTAGTCATGAGGGCTTAAAAAAAAATTCTGAAAGGGAAACCAAGTGTGGGCACCAAAACCCATGAATAATTACACTTTCCTTCAGAAATTTCTTCACGGCTTTGACCACTGGTTGAAAGTTACTCAGTTAACAAGATTGCCACAATTTCTCTGGTGAGAGGGAAAAAGGTAAGGACACACTTTCCCCTGGAAAATCAGTCTTATTTCAACGACCTTTATTTCAGGTTCATTGTCATCCCACTTCTCACTGTAAGTGAAGGCTCTCACTCCTGCCATCTGGTTAATGTGGACCCGATCAGGCTTCTCTTGCTTGTGCAGCTGCTTCTGCCACCTGGTTTCATTTCCAGCACATGATTCCTGTTTATGTGGGTGCTGGGGAGTGGGAAAAGGGACCCCGCTGGACAAACCACTCAGCTGTTAAAGACCTTGGCTGAAACATGGGAGAGAACCACAAAATAGGATAAATGGTTCAGCTATCATATGCCCTGGCATAAGTAACTTCATCTATTTGAGACTGTTCTTACAGGTTGATGTGAGAATTATACAAGAGATGTATGAGACAGTGTTAAGTACAATACCTGGTATAGAATAATGGAGGCAGCATGACATAGTAAATAAGATCTGGGCTCTAGAGTAAGTCAGCTCTGTGTTTGAACCCTAGCTCCAGCACTTATTTGCTGTTGGTACCTGGGCAAGGTCTTTAATCTTGCTATGCCTGAGCGTCCTAGTCTGTAAATGGGGAAACAACATTGCTTACCTAATAGGGTTATTGAGCAGACAATTCGTACAAAGTGCTTGGCCCACTGCCAGAACACATGGTCATGGCTCAATAAATGTTTATTTTACTGTTATTCTTATTTATTTATTTATTTGTACCAGGGATTGAACCTAGGACCTCTGGCATGACAGGCAAGTACTCTACCATTGAGCTATATCACCAGCCCTTTGTATGTTTGTGTGGCAGGGGGAGGGGAGGGGAGGGGGGAGATGGGGGAGCAGAGCGGGGTAGTGGGACTTGAACCCAGAGGCATTCTACCTTGGAGCTATATCCCCAGACCAATTTTATTTCTTATTTGTTTGGTTTTGGGTTTTTTTTTTTTTTTTTTTGCAGTACTGGGGATTGAACTCAGGGGCATTCTACCTCCGAGGTATACCCCCAGCCCTATTTTTTATTCTTTATTTTGAAACCGAGTCTCACTAAGTTGCGGAGTGCCTGACTAGGTAGCTGAGGCTGGCCGAGAACCCGGATCCTCTGGTCTCAGCCTCCCGAATGCTGGGATTACAAGCATGAGCCACCACGCCCGGCTCTATTTCTTATTTGAAAACGGTCTAACTAGGTTGCTGAGAGCCTCACTAAATTGCTGAGGCTGTCCCTGACCCTGTGATCAGTCTTAATTTCCCAAGTACTAGGATTACAAGCATGCACTACCATGCCCAGCTTTGCTCTTATTATTAAGACATGATTTTTTTTTCTTTTTTATGTAACTGGGGATTGAACCCAGGGACATTCTACCTCTGAGCTATACCCCCAACCCTATTTTTTTTATTCTTTATTTTGAAACAGGGTCTCACTAAGTTGTGGAGGGCCTAACTAAGAAGCTGAGGCTGGCCATGAACCTGCGATCCTCCTGTCTCAGCCTCCCAAATACTGGGATTACAAACGTGCACCACCATGCTCAGCTAACACGTGAATTTGTTTTTTTTTTTTTTAGTACTAGGGATTGAACTCAGGGGCATTCTACCTTCGAGCTATACCCCAGCCCTATTTTTTATTCTTTATTTTGAAACCTGGTCTCGCTAAGTTGCGGAGTGCCTCACTAGGTAGCTGAGGCTGGCCAGAACCCGGATCCTCCTGTCTCAGCCTCCCAAATGCTGCGATTACAAGCGTGCACCACCACGCCCGGCGAACACGTGAATTTTTTTTTCTTTTTGTGGTACTGGGGATTGAACTCCGGGGCATTCTACCTCTGAGCTATACCCCCAGCCCTATTTTTTTATTCTTTATTTTGAAACAGGGTCTCACTAAGTTGCAGAGGGCCTCACTAGGTAGCTGAGGCTGGCCTCGAACCCAGATCCTACAGCCTCAGCCTCCCAAATGCTGGGATTACAAGCGTGTGCCACCACACCTGGCTTTAACACGTGAATTTTTAAAAATTAAAGTAGCTGGGCATGGTGGTTTACTCTTGTAATCCTAGTACTTGGGAGGCTGAGATAGCAGGATCACAGGTTCAAGGACAGCCTCATTAAGTAGTGAGACTCTCAACCAAGGAGATCCGGTTTCAAAATAAAGATAAAATAGGAGCTGAGGTTGTAGCTCAGAGGTAGAATGCCCCTGGCTTCAATCCCTAGCAACACACACACACACACACACAATAAAGTAATGCCATACGGTTAGTGGGGAAAAAACAAAACCTTACAACATTAAATTTGGACTTGAGTTGGGCATGGTGGCACACACTTGTAATCCCAGTATACTGGGAGGTTGAGATAGGAGGATCACAGGTTTGAAGCCAACCTCAGCAACTTAACAAAGCCCTATTAAAAATAAAAAATAAAAAGGGCTAGGGTAGCCGGGTCAGGTGGTGCACTCTTGTAATCCCAGTACCTGGGAGGCTGAGACCGGAGGATCCGGTTTCTCCGTCAGCCTCAGCTATTTAGTGAAGCCCTCTGCAACTTACTGAGACCCTGTTTCAAAATAAAGAATAAAAAATAGGACTGGGGGTGTAGCCCGGAGGTAGAATGCCCGTGCGTTCAATCCCCAGTACTGCAAAGGAAAAAAAAAAAAAAAAAAAAAA
>PVLC010042961.1:0-12736 GCA_004027655.1 Graphiurus murinus | reverse complement strand
AGTGCATGCACGTGTGTGTGTGTGTGTGTGTGTGTGTGTGTGTAAGGAACCCAGGATGCTCTATCTTTGAGCTATAGCCCAGCTATTTTTATTTTTTTGTTTTGAAATAGAGTCTTGCTAGGTTGCTGAGAGTCTCACTAGCTGAGGCTGTCCTCAAACCTACTATCCTCCTGTCTCAGCCTCCCAAGTCCTGGAATTATAAGCATGCACCACCATGCCCAGTTAAGACCACACTTTATGAGGGAGGAAAGAAGGAATAACCACTTGGATATCCAAAGTGTGGTGTGTCTGTATTTGGTGTGGCAGTTTCTGAACAGGAAAATTGAGCATAGGTCACAGAAAAGATGTTCTTTCTTTGATGTATTGTCACGAAGATACAGGAGGAGCGCAGGTTCAAGGCCTTAGCAACTTAACGAGACCCTTCAAGGTTCAAGCCTTAGCAACTTAACGAGACCCTGTTTCAAACTAAAAAATAAAATAGGTCTGGGGATGTAGCTCAGAGGCAGAATGCCCCTGGGTTCTGTCCTCAGTATAAAACACACATGTGCATGAACGTGCACACACACGTATGCACACATGCACACACACACAAGAAATAATAACTACTGCATTTTTACTAGGTGTCAGGCACTATTTCAAGACCTTTTTTGTATTTAATAATTTAATCCTTAAAAAATTCCATGAGGAGCTGGGTGTGATGGCACATACCTGTAATCCTAATACTTGGGAGGCTGGGGCAGGAGGATCACAGGTTCGAGGGCAGCCTAACAAGTAATGAAACTCTCATCAACCTAGGGAGACCCTGTTTTGAAATAAAATTAAAAAATAGGGCTGGGAGTGTAATCAGAAGTAGCATGCCCCTGGGTTCAATCCCCAGTACCACATGACATAAACACATATATCCCAAGCCCTAGGTTCCATAATCCCCACTTCACAGACGCGGTACCGGACACGACTGCTGCCTGGGAGCAGGACCGCCTGTGGGCACACTGCCTTGCGCCAGTTCTTGACGCGGTGCTTTGGTTGTTTGGGTTTTTGTTTGGTACTGAGGTTGAACCCAGAGACATTCTACCTCTGAGCTACATCCCCAACCCTGTCTTATTTCTTATTTTAAAACAGAGTTTCACTAAGTTGCCAAGGGCCTTGCTAAATTGCTGAGGCTGGCCTCAAACCTGTGGTGCTCCTGTCTCAGCCTCCCAAGTATTGAGATTACAGGTAGGTGTCACCCTGCCTGGCTAAGTTTTTGTTTGTTTGTTTGTTTGTTTGTTTGTTGTTTCTTATAAAATGCTTTGCTTTTATTCAATAAGCCAGATTTTTATCTTGACATAAGCTATTGAAGGATACATTTATTTTAAAATTTTTAACATTCTGTATGTTCCCTAAAATCATGGGGTTTTTTGTTTGTTTGTTTGTTTGTTTGTTTGTTGTGGTACATTCTACCCCAGTGCTATACCCCCAGCCCTATTTTATTCTGTTTTGAAACAGGGTCTCACTAAATTACTAAGAGGCTTGCTAAGTTGCTGAGGCTGGCCTTGAACCTGCAATCCTCCTGTCTCAGCCTCCCAAGTACTGGGATTACAAGTGTGTGCCACCATGCCTGGCTTAAAATCATGTTTTAAAACATGCTTATCTTTAGTTGACTTTACATTTAAATGAAAAATCATATTCTTGATTCTTTTAAAATGTTGGTGTCTGTATCATGTACTAACCATCATCGTGTTATTTAAAGGTCCTTTCCCGTTCTGCCCTCTGTTCCAAGCTACGGTGATGAAGCCGGAGCTCGCTCTTGCACGGCGTTATTCTGATCTGTACTCGCAGGCTCTGCCTCGAGTTGGAGATGTACCATGAAGGAAGGGTCTCCTCCCCTTCCCCCTCTCTAGCTTCCTCATGTGCTCTTAACAGCTGAGTTATTTCCTTTTTATTGTTTGTTTTCTTTTTTTCAGCAATGCGGCCACTTAGCATGTCTCACAGTTTTGACTTGTCAGGTAAAAAAAAAAAAATGCCTTTTCACACCTGACGTGGGTTTTGTGGTTTCTGTAAAACACATTTCATTCATCTGCTTGTTCTAACATGTCTAAAAAGAAAATCGAAAAGCTTTCTTCTAAGCAGTGGTCAGTAAAATAAAACATTCTGAGTATTTGAAAACAATATACTCAAAATCACTAAAAGTGTAATAAACCGTATTTTCAAGAGCCATTGGTTGTGGAATATGTGCTGTCCACCTGTCACTCCTCAGACTTTTTTTTATTCTTAAGAGAATAGAAAAAACTAAGCCGGGCGTGGTGGCACACGCTTGTAATCCCAGCATTCGGGAGGCTGAGACCGGAGGATCCGGGTTCGCGGCCAGCCTCAGCTACCTAGTGAGGCACTCCGCAACTTAGTGAGACTCGGTTTCAATAAAGAATAAAAAAATAGGGCTGGGGGTGTAGCTCGGAGGTAGAATGCCCCTGAGTTCAATCCCCAGTACCGCAAAAAAAAAAAAAAAAGAGAATAGAAAAAACTTTAAAGAAACTTTTGATGCATTTGACTCTCTACAGCCTTCAGTTATTTAAGCTGCTTTCAGAGAGTACAGAGATCCTGTTGGGCAGGAGCCATGTCACGTGCTCGGCGGAGGGGCTCTGAGTGCTGGTTAAGGGCAGGAAGAACGTGGCCCTGTCCTCAGTCCCTGGCCAAAGCACCAGCTCAGCCGAGTGTGGTGGCACACACCTGTAATCCCAGTACTTGGGAGGCTGAGACAGAAGGATCACAACTTCATGGCCAGCCTCAGCTACTTAGCGAGGTTCTCAGCAACTTAGTGAGATGCTGTTTCAAAGTAAAGAATAAAACAGGGCTGTGGGTATAACTCAGAGGTAGAATGCCCCTGGGTTCAAGTCTCAGAACCACAAAAAGAAAGGCACAAGCCACAAGCGCATGGAAATGGCTTTGGTCATGATGCAGACCGCACACCAGGTGTGCACTGTACACTGAGACTCCTTCTGTGTATAGGGATTACTAGTGGATTGAATACCTATAAGTAACTAAATTTGACCTCTAAATTCAGCCCCTTTCAAAAATGCATGAGCAAACTTCCAAAGCCAACTTAATTTCAGTAAGATATTTTGGAAATTAGAGTTTTTAGTTTCAGAAGCCACTGTTTCCAACCCTAGTTACCAACTGTTAAGTTTTGTTTATTTTGTAGGTGTCAGGCATGGCTGTTAACATTTTACAATCTTCACTTACTGCTTTTGAATGACCATAGAAGAGCTTTTTCTATTCTCCTTTGTCCATTTGGCAGTTTTTACTTATTTTGTCAACTATTTGCAGAGTAATCTTGTACAAAATTTAGTCTGGAAAATAAACTCAGAAATGTTTTGGAGCTTGTGTGTCGATGTGATCTGAAGGCTGGCCGCAGCGTCCGGGGCACCTGCCTCTCCTGTGCCCGCTGACTGCGCAGGCGCGGCGGGTCGCCGAGACACAGCGCTGGCGATGGGCATGGGCACGCGTGCTCGCGCACACCCTCTGCGCAGCGTGCTGCGTCCTGTGACGGCCCTGTGTTGGGAAGAAAGCTCTTGCTGCGGACACTCCTGCCATCGGAGGGCAGGATGTGGGCTTCCCTGCTTCACCATTGGCTGCCGGCTACCTTGTGCCCTGATGCACTTTGCCATTCCCAAGTGTTTCATTCTTGATTTCTTGTGATACCTTGTGTTTTCCATTGTTAATTTAAATGCCTCAAATTATGAATGGGAACGATTAATCCATTCTTCTAACTTAGAGATTGGAGTGCATTTTCTGAGTTTGAAAATGAGCAAACTAAGGAGTAAACATTTGAAACTGTAGTCTAGATAATGACTCTCAACTGTGTAGAATAAGACAGTAAAATTGATTCTGCTGCGGAAGGATTTCTTAGAAATGCCATTTCTTAGTGAAAATCCTAACAATCCAATCAACATCAATTGAGGTAAGTATAATTTATTTTTCCTGTGTAAATATTAAATGTGTCACCTGTATCCTGGTCACATTTCCTGCAACTGAATAAGGCAGCAGACATTTTATTATATAAAATATATAACATCATGAGTGTACATTTTAGACTCTGAACCTAGGGTGTGTGGTTTCTAAAGCCACATCTAAATATTTCACATTTAAACATTTTATTTACATACAGTATCACCCGTTTTTCCTCAAAGAATGACATCTTGTATAGAAAAAATACAAAGTTTAACTCAAGTATTTAGCTCTTCTCATTTGATGCATTAACCTAACAGGATCAAACAGAAAAATGTAAGTCATCAAACTCCTTAAAAATATGTTCAACTAGCTGGGCGTGGTGGCTCACGCTTGTCCTCCCAATACTGAAGAGGCTGAGACAGGAGGATCTGGGTTCGTGGCCAGCCTCAGCTATTTAGTGAGGCCCTCTGCAACTTAGTGAGACCCTGTTTCAAAATAAAGAATAAAAAATAGGACTGGGGGTGTAGCTTGGAGGTAGAATGCCTCTGGGTTCAATCCCCAGTACAGAAAAAAAAAAAAAAGTTCAACTAAGTCTTCTATAAATTGGTTTTAAGCTGCTGGTGGTGGTGCACACTTGCAATCCCAGTACTTGGGAGGCTGAGATAAGAGGATCACAGGTTCGCGACCAGCCTCAGCTACTTAGTGAAGCCCTCTGCAACTTAGTGAGACCCTGTTTCAAAATAAAGAATAAAAAATAGAACTAGGGATGTAGCTCCCAGGTAGAATGCCCCTGGGTTCGATCCCTAGTACCTAAAAAAATAAGTAAGTTTTATGAGCCAGGTGTGGTGGCACATGCCTGTAATCCCAGTACTTGAGAGGCTGAGACAGGAGAATCACAGGTTCAAAGGCAGCATCAGCAACTTAGTGAGGCTCTCAGCAACCTAGCGAGACCCTGTTTCCAAATAAGAAATAAAAAACAGGTGTAGGGATATAACTGGGAGGCAGAATGCCTCTGCATTTTATCCCCAGTACCACAAAAATAAATAAGTGAATAGGTAGTATGAGATGAAATCACAGGCAGTCTCTCAAGCGAGGCCTCCCCGACACTCACTGGTTTAACTGGTACGTATGAACTACACAGAGTGGCAGTCTTGGGGCATATGTCTGCATATTTTAAAACATAATTAGGTCAGTTTCACTCCCCAGTCTTTCTCCTGCCTGCCTCTAAAACCTTACATGACCTGTTTGATCAATTCCACTCTCCTCAAAGCTTTGAGTTTAGTACAGGTGTTATTTCCATTTCCTTCAGTGAGCTAAAATGACAGCGGCCGATCTCATAGCAGGCCGTGTGCAGGAAGTTAGAGGGCTGCTGGATGGTTTCCCAAGCCCTCCGAGTTGAGAATGGAATGAACTCAGGACAGCTGCAGTCAGTTAGTGTTCTCTGAACGTGCGTTTGTATGCCATCCTCATGATTTTTGATAGCTGTAAGTGCCACCAGAACTATTTGAATTTTGTTGGTGTGTGTGGTGCTGGAATGGAACTCGGGCATTCTACCTCTGAGCTACACCCCCTATTTTATTCGTATATTTTGAAACAGGTTCTCATTAAGTTGGGGAGGGCCTCACTAAGTTGCTGAGGCTGGCTTCGAACCTGTCATCCTCCTGTCTCAGCCTCCCGAGTACTGGGATTACAAGCATGTACCACCAAACCTGGATATTTGAAAACTTTAATCTACCTTGAGTGACCTTTTAAAATGTCTTAATCAGTAGCATCCGTCAAGTCCCAGATCTGTACGGAGCCCGTGTGTGAGCACTGGCACTAGCTGGTGGCCTCTGTGCCCGGCCCTGGCTGAGCACAGCTTCCCAAAGGAAGGCCTGCCTGCTGGGGGAGATGCGGGCCAGCCTTGTTCTTCCTGCTTGGCCTCCTGCTCCGGAGGGAGCCTCCGCCAGGTCAAGGGCAGAGCCTCTGTGGAACGTGGTAGCTAGGGGAAAGGTGTGTGTGCTTTAAATGTTTGGCTTTATCTTGGCAGATTCGATACTACAATCATGTGAACAATGATAGAAAATCTAGTAGAATTCTCTAAAATTAGTGTAGTATTCTATCAAATAACATTTTTAGAAATATGCTCTTTAAGACCATATTTAAGCTGGGCATAGTGGCACATGCCTGTAATCCTAGTAATTGGGAGGCTGAGACAGAAGAATCCCAGGTTTGAAGACAGCCTCAGCAATTTACTGAGACACTCAGAAACCTAGCAAGACCTGTTTCAAAACAAAGAATAAAAAGGGCTGGGGGAATATCTTGGAGGTAGAATGTTTCTGGGTTCAGTTCCAAGTACCACGTATATACACACATGCATGCACGCGTGCGCGCGCGCACACACACACACACACAAGACCATATTTAAACACTACCTTTTTTCTTGAATAGGAATTAATCATTTAGTGCAGTCATTCCCTCTTTTGCTTTATGGAAAACTTTTTTTTAAAATGCTTTTCTGAGTTACTTCTCCTTCTAAAGATTTATTTAATGATTTTAACTTTCATAATTTTTATAAAATCTTGCTGCCAGCCAGGTGTGGTGGCACATGCCTATTAACCCCAGTACATGGGAGGCTGAGACAGGAGGATCGCATGTTCGAGGCCAGCCTCAGCAACTTAGTGAAACCCTGTTTCAAAATAAAAAATAAAATTAAGGCCAGGGGTGTGGCTCAGAGGTAGAATGCCCCTGGGTCGATCCCCAGTACCAAAACAAACCAAAAAACCTTCCTGCCTTTCTGTTGCCTACTTGGGAAGGCAATAAGATAAATGCATAGGTTATCGAGTTGTCTATTAGTATGTTACCTATAATGGAAAATGGCTACTAGGTAACATCTTCCCCTTCCTTCTCCCCCTTCCTCCCTGTTTTTTCTTTCCCTTCCATCCTCACATCCTTTCTTTCTAGCTTATCCAAACCCTGTCTTCAAGTTCAGAGGGGCATGTTCTCTGGCCTTCTCTGTCTCTAAAAATAAGCAGACTAGCCGGGCATGGGGGCACACGCTTGTAATCCCAGTATTTGGGAAGCTGAGACAGGAGGATTGTAGGTTTGCAGCCAATGCCAGCAACTTGTAAGGCACTCCACAACCTAGTGAGATCCTGTTTCAAAATAAAGGATAAAAAGTAGGGCTAGGGGTGTAGCTCGGAGGTAGAATGCCCCTGGGTTCAATCCCCAGTACCACCAAAAAAAAAAAAAAAAAAAAGTCACATGTAAGAAAATCCTTTAAACATTTGGAAACATTCTACCTCCAAGCTACACCCCCAGACGTGTGTGTGTGTGTGTGTGTGTGTGTGTGTGTGTGTGTGTGTATGTTACTGGGGATTGAACTCAGGGCATTCTACCTCTGAGCTACACACCCAGCCCTATTTTTTTATTTTGAAACAGGGTCTCATAAGTTGCAGGGGGTCTAAGTTGCAGGGGGTCTCACTAAGTTGCAGGGGCCTCACTAAGTTGGTGAGGCTGACTGCAAATCTGCAATCCTCCTGTCTCAGCCTCTCAAGTACTGGGATTACAAGCATGTGCCGCCATTCCCAGTTTGAGCCCTCAATAAAATCTGGTGTATCAAAGGGAATGTATCCCTAATTTTTTGCTTATATTCATATAAAATAAGCTTATGTGAATAGGTCGATTACTAGCTGTTTTGATTAAGCCAAAACATTTTCAGTTCTTATAGCCGTACAGCTGGGTGCAGTGGCACACCTGTAATCCCGGTGCCTGGAAGACTGAAATGGGAGGATCACAGGTTTGAGGCCAGCCTTAGGAATTTAGCAAGACCTTGTTTCAAAATTTTAAAAAGGGCTGGAGGTATAGCTTGGAGTTGAACGCCCCTGAGTTAAATCCCTGGGGGGGCGGGGGGAGATCTTGCAGCTGTAGGCCTGTAGCATTCGTTGTCTGTGGTCTCTTTCACTCCCCACCACAGCCTCCTTAGAGGCTGTGAAGAGACGCTGGCTTCGCTGAGCCTCAGTTTCTTCATCTGGGAGATAAAAGGAAGTTAGAGTCTGCAGGATTTCTCCCATCTGAATTCTAAACTGCAAATGTGAATATAAAGTTACTCATTTTAAGGTTCCTTGCATTGAGTCTGGCAGTACTTAAAAACGTTTCACGTCGAATACGTAGGCAATAGGTCACAGACTCACACTTCTGTGTCTGCGTGACAGCCAAATGCCTGCTGCCTGGTGTGCATTTCCAACACCCCCACCTTTCTTGGCTGAAGAAAAGGTAAGCTTTCGCCTTTCTTTTCCCAGATGTAACTACCCCGGAATCTCCAAAGAAGGTTGGGGAACCACCTGTGGTGAATGGAAGTTTAGCATCACAGACAAAAGAAAATGGGGCGCACGCTGCCCAGCAGGTGTCTGTGTCTCGGAAGAAGCTCCTCAAGGCCCCGACCCTGGCCGAGCTGGACAGCTCTGACTCCGAGGTGAGCCCTCCGCCATGCCCGGCGCCCTCCCTCCCAGCCAGCGTGCTCGCCATGGCCTCCAGTGATGCTTAAGTGCTTCCCATGCTGCAGTCAGTAGAGCTGGGGCTAAAATTGGTTAGCAGGAAGCAAAACAATAGACTACTTACTATTACTAGTAGAGACCAATGTTAGCGGATGTAAAGTTTGGACACACTATAATCTAGAATTGTAAGTAGGATTAAACTAAAATTTGGACATACTACAGTCTAGAATTATAATTAGGGTTAAAATAAGTCAACAGCTTTCAAATTCATATCTTCCTCTTTGTTTGGGGAAGGGAAAAATAAAGTAAAAAAAGAAAATCTCGAGCTGGGTGTGCTGCCACATGCCTGTAATCCCAGTACTTGGGAAGGTGAGACAGGAGGATCACAGGTTCAAGGCCAGCCTCATCAACTTAGCAAAACCTTGTCTCAAAATAAAAAATAAAATTGGGCTAGGGATGTGGCTCAGAGGTAGAATGTCCCTGGGTTCAATCCCCAGTACCAAAAAAAGAAAACTAAAATATCTCTACAGATTCTTCTCTCTCTAAAATACATATGCAGAGCCGGGCGTGGTGTAATCCTAGTACTTGGGAGATTGAGACAGGAGGATCTAGGTTCACTGCCAGCTTCAGCTACTTAGTGAGGCCCTCCGAAACTTAGTGAGACCCTGTTTCAAAATAAAGAATAAAAAATAGGACTGGGGGGTGTAGCTCAGAGGTAGAATACCCCTGGGTTCCATCCCCAGTACCAAAAAAAAAAAAAAAAAAAAAATACATATGCAGAAATTATGATTGTTCTTTCTGTAATAGTAATGTACACAGACCAGGCTCAAAAAAAAGCGAGTGTGGTAACACATTTGTCATCCCAGTACTTGGGAAGATGAGACAGGAGGATCACAGGTTCATGGCCAGGCTCAGCTACTTAGTGAGGCCCTCTGCAACTTAGTGAGACCCTGTTTCAAAATAAAGAATAAAAAGTAGGGCTGAGGGTGTAGCTTGGAGGTAGAATGTCCCTGGATACAATCCCTAGGACAGCAAAAAATTAAAAAAAAAGCCTTAGGCACTGTTTCCTAGATTTCTTTCTGCACTTTATAGGCTGAGGCTTCCCAGTCCCTCGAGCCTCTTTCTGAGGGATCTTTGCCTCCTGATCTCCACCACCTGTCCCTCAAGATCAGCTTGCGTAAAATGGAAGCGCCTCCCCGACACGCGCTTGGCCGGCCAGCACTCATTGCCACTGCTCTCCCCTCTGTCCCAACTGCTGGCCGTGTCCTCCCCCATATGTCCCAGTTAGACTCAGGCTTCAGTCACACTGACTGCCATTCAGGACAGCACAGAGGACAGTCCCCTCACAGAGAATTCTGTCGCGCGGTACGGATCCTCAGCTTCCGGGAGCTTGCTTTCCTTCACCCCCAGGGCCTGTGTTAACTCACCCTAATCCTCTTTCACTACCTCCTACAGCAGGACTGTGCACCAGGTCGTCAGATACATTTGCGGCCTCCATAGCAGATGCAGGGCCGCCGCCCCAAGCCCGGCACGTGCTTCCCCATCATCAGCGAGAAGCCAGGCAAGCAGTGAGGTGCCTGGACGAAGGTGTAGAGCTGGGTCTCAGCTGCTCCGACCTTGGTGAATGTCAGTTCCCTACAAAGGCAGTCGAAACCTCAGAATAGGGACACAGTAAGTGATCGTAGACAAGGGCCTGGAAATAAGCATGCTCTTCAACTGAAGATTGATCTTAGATAAATAATCTTATTAAGTACAGGAAAGACTAGGCAAAGGAATTGTATTTGGGGATGCTATATGCTCCTTTTTGGAAAAACAAATTTAAACTTTTAAGGATTAAAGCTGTTCAAATTTTACCATTTTAAAAACACAAACAGAAGCCTTTATTTTGTTATATCTTAGAAGCGTTTATTTTTCATTGGCTTTTTCAAATTTGGGCTTTGTATTACAGTTTCAACTATGTTTCTATTGATCAAGTATAGCTTTAATGTAATAGTGGCAGATTAGTTGTGTTCATGCTAAATCTGTCTTTTAACATTAGCTGCTTTCAGATTACCTGTTGCCTGGTCAAAGCTGCCTCAGAAGTATGTCTATTATAAAGCCAGAACGTGGAACCTACACTGGGTCCCACTGCTGAGTGTGTAGTTAAATGGGAGTGTCCCCTCTGGAATGCCCCTGAGTTCAGTACCACAAGAAAAAAAAATGGAAGTTTAAGTCAGGGAAAGAAGACAAAGCAGCTCCCTCCCCTCCCAAGAAGGGGGTCCCGCAAAGAGAGCAACCACCGAAGCTCTTGGAAGTGGGCTTTTAAACCTTACTGAGATTCCCCATCTGCTCTTTTATGATTGGCCAGAATTGGGATTTGGGGACCAATCTTTTTACACAGTTTCAATCCTTAGGTTGAATTGTTATCTTGTGGGCTGATTTCCTGGCACGCACCCTTGTCTCACCTTCCTATTTAACTCCCCGACCTCACAGGAGGTGGAGATGGCCTTTTTAAATCCTTCCTGTTTCATGGTCCTCTGTCTTGCCTCATGCCCCCCACCACCACCACCATAAAGTGACTCTAACTGCTGATAGGGAAATCAGGTGACAACCGCTCTAACTGCTTCCAGCTGGTAGGAGGTGCTGTCAGAGTATTGCAGTTTAGGGTCTCGGGCGGATTAGCTGGAGGACTGTGGAAGAAGGAATTCTTCATCTGTAGCTGGAGGGCTGAAGGAGTCTTTGTGTCTTGGCTCAAAGTCATTTGTGGTGGTTCAGTAGGTATCTATGTGAGAAACCGACACATTAGTTTATTATACAATATCTTGCCATAATAGTTTTTCCCATAACCCTTTACCCTGGGCCATCACTTGTTAGCATTTTAAATTGGAGGCCAGGTAGCCATTTGCAATAGACCATGAATCATTATATATAACATTGTGGAAAGATATTGTGGAAAAAAGCCTGGAAAAAAACTTTTTTTTTTTTTTGCAGTACTGGGAATTGAACCCAGAGGTAGTCTACCTCCGAGCTATACACCCCCAGCCCTATTTTTTATTCTTTATTTGAAACAGGGTCTCACTAAGTTGCGGAGTGCCTCACTAAGTAGCTGAGGCTGGCGGCAAACCCGTATCCTCCTGTCTCAGCTTCCCAAGTACTGGGATTATAAGCATGCACCACCACACCCGGCTAGCATGTTGTTTTTAACTTAGTTTAAACAGAGTTGTTTTGTTTTGTTTTGTTTTTGTTTTTTTCTGAAGGATTTTGAACAAGACTCTGATCATTCAGGAGTTTACAGAAATATGAATCTCCACTTTTTATAGTATCTGATGGTCCTGAAGCTGTAAAACCTCAAAAATAACAGGTTTAACTTTATAGCATCTTATAAGGACTTAACTAAAGGGAGGATGTGGGCCTTGGTATCATATCTTATTTTTTCTGTGTGCTTAAAGGTAGAAGTATTATTATAAAGGTTTTCATACAGCTCTTTTTTATTATCCCTGAAATACACATTTGCCTTTGGTTATGCTGTTCTGCTGGGTGTTCAAGACCAAACAGGTAGCCCTATGTTGAGCAAACATAAGTTGTTTTATTTTTAACACTATTTTTGCTGTTAAGGTCAGTTAAGGCTCCTCAGGGTTACTCTTAGGGACAGATTTACCTCTACCAGTTGTGCCATCTGCCAGGAAGGGTCATGGTCTTGCTGACCATTTGACTTTCCTTGAAGCATAAAAGACATTTTCCTCTCTGATGAGCCTCCTTTTTGCAGAATATGTGCTGGTGGCTCCCAGTCTCTGGGACCTTTGTGATCTCCCTGTTTGGGAGGTCAGATCACTTACCAGAGTTTTAGGGACTTTAGTGAGATCCTTTGCTGGGTCTTATTTAACCTTGAAGGGCTACGGCTAAAATATTGCCTGTTTTGTTTTTCGTTTGTTTAATTTTTTTTCCTTAGCTTTAATCTCTTGATTGTTCTTCGAAGTATCAGTTGTTGAACACCCAGAAAGTCAGTTTTACCAATCTTTATAAGCTGTCTTGTAGGTGACAGCTGGTATCCCAAAACACTGTTTGAGTGTTGTACTTCTGATAAACATTAACAATCAACAGTTATACAGTTTTATAAGAAAAGCACAAAACAGAATTATAAGGAGTAAGCTGGGCTTGGTGGCGCACGCTTGTAATCCCAGCATTCGGGAGGCTGAGACTGGAGGATCCGGGTTCGAGGCCAGCCTCAGCTACCTAGTGAGGCACTCCGCAACTTAGTGAGACTCGGTTTCAAAATAAAGAATAAAAAATAGGGCTGGGGGTATAGCTCGGAGGTAGAATGCCCCTGAGTTCAATCCCCAGTACCGCAAAAAAAA
>PVLC010042960.1:0-12682 GCA_004027655.1 Graphiurus murinus | reverse complement strand
GGTACTGGGGATTGAACCCAGGGGCATTCTACCTCCGAGCTATACCCCCAGCCCTATTTTTTATTCTTTATTTTGAAACCGAGTCTCACCAAGTTGCGGAGTGCCTCACTAGGTAGCTGAGGCTGGCCTCGAACCCGGATCCTCCGGTCTCAGCCTCCCGAATGCTGGGATTACAAGCGTGCGCCACCACGCCCGGCTCCTATTTTTTATTCTTTATTTTGAAACCGAGTCTCACTAAGTTGTGGAGTGCCTCACTAGGTAGCTGAGGCTGGCCTCGAACCCAGATCCTCCGGTCTCAGCCTCCCGAATGCTGGGATTACAAGCGTGTGCCACCACACCCGGCTTACAAAAGAGTTTTGATATGAGAAAGGCGCTGGCGGTTGCACCACACTAGATGCACCAGATGCCAGAGTTGTTTGCTGCACGATGGTCATGCTCCTTCCTTTTTTTTTTTACTGCTCCTTCCTTTCTTCTTTTCTTTTGTCTTTCTTTCTTTCTTTTTTTTTTTTTTTTTTTTTTTACTGAATTTCATTCCAATAAAAAAATGCAAAAGCAGCTGGACATGGTAGTGCATGCCTGTAATCCTAGTACTTGGGAGGCTGAGACAGGAGGATTGCAGGTTTAAGGACAGACTCAGCAAGCAGTGAGACTCTCATCAATCTAGCAAGACTCTATTTCAAAATAAAACTAAGAAAGAGGGCTGGCAAGCCGGGCGTGGTGGCGCACGCTTGTAATCCCAGCATTCGGGAGGCTGAGACCGGAGGATCCGGGTTCGAGGCCAGCCTCAGCTACCTAGTGAGGCCCTCCACAACTTAGTGAGACCCGGTTTCAAAATAAAGAATAAAAAATAGGGCTGGGGGTATATCTTGGAGGTAGAATGCCCCTGAGTTCAATCCCCAGTACCGCAAAAAAAAAAAAAAAAAAAAAAAAAAAAAAAAAAAAGAAAGAGGGCTGGCAGGGGGGAAAGCTCATAGGTAGGATTGAACCCCTGGGTTCAATCCCCAGTAAAACACACACACACACACACACACACACACACAAGCAGAACAGTATGGCTGTTGTCACCGAAGCTGGAAAGTGGGTATGTGACAAAGATGAGCAGGGCCTCCGCAGGGAGGGGCTCAATGGGGACTGGGATGAGGTAGGGACCCCTGGACGTGGAGGAGGGGGCCAACAGCAGGCTCCCCCCGCCTTCCCTACCACCCGCTGCTCTGAGGTGGGGGTGCAAGGCGAGCACAACAGCCCTTCCAGTAAACAGGTCGCAGCGTGAGTTTCTTTCATTGTCTTTTTTTTTTCTTTCATTATTTAGAAAAAATATGTTACAAAACAATATCATTCATCATATATTTCTTGCTTATTTTCCTTTTTTAAAAAATTAAAGTAATAAAAAAGTCACTTTATAAAATAATACAAAAGGGCATGATCAGCCGGGGTGGGGGGTGCCATCTGAGCTGCTGGGCCCAGGGATCCAGTGGGTCCCTCCCGGCTCCCCCTCCCCACCGCGGCCGGCGCTGGGGGAGCCCGGTGGGCTTGGGGAGGGCGCCTCGGCTGCAGCTGGGCCTCCTGAAGGCAGAGGGAGAAGGGCTGGGGGGGCTGGGGCAGGGCGTGCACACCCAGGCGGGGAGGCTGGCGGGCGGTGGGGAGGTGGCGCTGGGGTGGAGCGGCCTGGGCGCCGGGCGCTGGCTCCTCCTCCAGGAAGCCCCCCTAGCTCCCGCTACTCAGCATCCCCAGCAGCTTGCTGGGCTCCAGGCCCTGCTGCTGGGCCACCGTCTGCACGTCGAAGCCCATGTGCATCAGGAACTGAGCCACGGTCATCTCCTGCCCCGTGAACTGGTCCCGGAGGGTGGGGCACGAGGGGTTGCAGTGGGGCCAGGGGCAGCTGTCCACCAGGTGGACGGGGCAGCCCTTCAGCGGGCCTTTGCTGGCCTTGTGGCTGTCGTGCAGGCTCCTGTCCCAGCAATGCAGGGCCCGGGGCAGCGAGGTCCCCTTCACCTGGATGTCCATCCAGTGGCTACACACAGAAACCGGGCAGGCGGTCACCGGGAGGGCTGGGTTCTTACGCCGGCCGCACAGCCAGCTGCGCAGCGAGTGGCTTTGGGAGCCCCAGAAGCGAACCCTTTACGTGGAGCTGGGAGGGGCTGCAGGGAGGGCGGGGCATCGGCGTAGCAAAGGCAAGTCACCCCGGGCCCCCGGGGACACTGACCTCCGGATGATGATCTCGTGGGAGAGGCAGGCAGGGGCAAAGCTGGCCCTGGGGGAGGAGACAGCTGCCTGAGCCCCAGGCCTAGCCCTGGCCCACCCTTCCCTCCCCTGGTGACCGACTCCTTCCTATAGCTGTGGCCAGCCAGCTGCTCCTCTGCCCGGGTCATGTCCTACAGCCAGCCTGCCCCCTGCTGACCCTGTCCTCCACGCCTCCAACTCTGCTCAGAGTCCAACTCACTGAGTGGGGGTCTGCCAGCCAGCAGCAGGAGGCAGGGGGCTGTCCCCGAGAGGAATCCTGAGATTTTTTTGGGGGGGGGGGCGAGGGATGGGGGTACTGGGGATTGAACACAGAGGTATTCTACTTCTGAGCTACACTACCAGTTCTATTTTTTATTCTTGTGTGTGTGTGTGATACTGGGGATTGAACTCAGGGGCATTCTACCTCCGAGCTATACCCCCAGCCCTATTTTTTAGTCTTTATTTTGAAACAGTGTCTCACCAAGTTGCGGAGGGCCTCACTAGGTAGCTGAGGGTGGCCAAGAACCCGGATCCTCCGGTCTCAGCTTCCCAAATGCTGGAATTACAAGCATGTGCCACCACGCCTGGCTCTATTTTTTATTCTTTATTTTGAAACAGGGTCTCACTAAGTTGCGAGTATCTCACTAAGTAGCTGAGACTGGCCCCAAACTCAGATACTCCTGTCTCAGCCTCCCAAGTACTGGGATTATAAGTGTGAGCCACCACGGCTGGTTTTATTCTTTATTGTGAAACAGGGTTTCACTAAGTTGTGGAGGGCCTCACTAAGTAGCTGAGGCTGGCCACATGAACCTGTGATCCTCCTGTCTCAGCCTCCCAATTACTGGTAAGACCCCTAGTTTGCATCAAGTGGCTTACTGGGGGCGTGGAGGGAGGGCCAAGCGGGCACCCCAAGAGGAACCCGCATACTCACGGCACGTCCTTGAGGGTGCTGCGCAGCTCCCGACCCAGGTTCTGGATGTACAGCCACTGCCCCTCCTGGACCGGCTGCCCCGTGAGGTGCACATTGTCCACGGTCAGCTGGGCCTCGTCAAACAGCCACTGGACCACGAACACCGGACCTGGGAGGGGAACTCGGCTCAGCTCGGCCTGCCCGGCAGGCTCCGTGGAATGCTGCCCCAGGCTCCCCACAACCTGTGTGCCTGCCTCCTCCTACTCCTCCTCCTCCTTTTTTTTTTTTTTTTTTTTTTTTTTTTTTTTTTTTTGGTGGTACTGGGAATTGAACCCAGGGGCATTCTACCTCCAAGCTACACCCCTAATCCTATTTTTTGCTCTTTATTTTGAAACATGGTCTCACTAAGTTCCAGATGGCCTCACTAAGTAGCTGAGGCTGGCTGTGAACCTGCGATCCTCCTGTCTCAGCCTCCCAAGTACTGGGATGACAAGCATGCACCACCACACCCAGCTTCTCAGCCCCATTTTATTCTTTTATCTTGAAACAGGGTCTCACAGCCAGGCGTGGTGGCACACGATTGTAATCCTAGTACTTGGAAGGCCAAGACCGGAGGATCCAGGTTGGCAGCCAGCCTCAGCTACTTAGTGAGGCCCTCCACAACTTAGTGAGACCCTGTTTCAAAATAAAGAATAAACTGGGTGTGGTGGTGCACGCTTGTAATCCCAGCATTTGGGAGGCTGAGACCGGAGAATCCGGGTTTGCAGCCAGCCTCAGCTACCTAGTGAGGCACTCCGCAACTTAGTGAGACCCTATTTCAAAATAAAGGAATAAAAAATAGGGCTGGGGGTATATCTTGGAGGTAGAATGCCCCTGAGTTCAATCCCCAGTACCACACAAAAAAAGAAACAGGGTCCCACTAAGTTGTGGAGGGCTTTACCAAGTTGCTGAGGCTGTCCTCGAACCTGCAATCTTCCTGTCTCAGTCTCCCAAGCCTGTGCTAGGATTACAAGCTTGCACTACTTTTTTTTTTTTTTTTTCCTGTGGATCTGGGGATTGAACCCAGGGACATTCTACCTCTGAACTACACCTTGAGTTCTACACCCTCCAAGCTGTGTCCCCAGACCTATTTTATTTGGAAATGGTGCCAATAGGTTGATGAATCTCACTACCTGCTAAGGCTGTCCTTGAACTTGTGATCCTCCTATCTCAGCCTCCCAAGTACCACCACACCTGGTTCTGCTTCTTTTTTCCCCTGTGATGCTGGGATTGAATCCAGAGCTTCCTGTATGCTAGGAAAGCTCTCTACTACTGAGCTACACCTCATCCCTTCTTTTTTTTTTTTTTTTTAATTCTACCTCTGAGCTACATCCCTAGCCCTATTTTATTTGTTATTTTGAATCAGGGCCTCCCTAAATTGTGGAGGGCCTCTCTGAGGCTGGCCTTGAACCTACGATACTCCTGTCTCAGCCTCCCAAGTACTAGAATTATAGGTGTGTACCACTGCACCTAGCCTCCCACTTCTTTCTTTAAAACCTACCTTTCCTTGAGGAAGGACCTTTAAGAACCTCTCATCACTTTGGCCTGGTTCTCAGGAACCCCACTTTGACCTAAATTTGGCGATTATGTCCCCCTGCACAGGACCTCACTAATCCCTCAGTGGGCCTGGGGAGGGCCGGTGTGAAGCCCCGCTGCCCACAGGGGCGGCAGTATAGGGATTCAGCTCCAAACCCATCCCAAGCACTGGAATGAATAAGGTGACCAAACACCCTGGTTTGCCTGTCGCCAGGGGCTTCAGTGCTAAAACCAGGACAGTCCCAGGCAAATAAGAGTCAGCCTGGCATGGACCTGGCCATGTCTTGGCCGCCCCATGGCTGCCCGAGGGCCCCGCCCATGCCGGCCACTCACAGCGCAGAGTCGGGTAGACTTTGTAGCCAAAGAAGCAGTTCCACTCTTCTCCCTCCTTGAACTGGCGCCGACAGCGCTCCGGGACAATCCCGTTCCAGTACCTGGAGCCACAGCTTCGGGTCAGGGTGCTGCGGGCCCTCTGCTCCAGGGGCCCCCTCTCCATCTCCCAGAGACCCACCCCACCCAGGCCCTTTGCACCATCAGGGCCCCCAGGTACCGGATGCCTCGGCGGATGGCCTCTGTGGGCGCACAGGTGATGGTGTCCACGCATTCCGTGTGGCGGTACTGCTTGTTGTCCAGGAACCAGCCCGAGTCGGCCAGGCCCCGCACCTGGATGCCGGGGTAGCCCAGGTCCTCCAGCAGCTCGGCCACGCGGTCCACGTTCAGCAGCACCCCGGTGCCCCCCGCACTGCAGGGAAGGCCGGACATGAGGTCAGGTGGCCGGGGGGGGGGGGGGGGAAGGGTGCTCGGTGCCCGCCCCAGGGCCTGCGGAGGGGCAGCCACTGAAGGGGCCTTCTGAAAGGCAGACTCGTTGCCTGCTCACGTGCAAACCCCACACACCCTTAGGGGCCCGAGGCCGTGGCTCCGAGCTGCAGCTGACATGCGCCCCCCCCCACACACACACAGGGGGCTGAGCTCTCCCTCCCACCTTCCCTCCTTCCTTTCCTCTCATTTTCTGCCTCAGTGTCCTTATCTGAAAAATAAACTACATTGCACCAGGCCCCTTTATCCATTCCCCATATGCACTCCGCATGCCTGCTAGGATGTGGTCTCTGTACACCAGCACCCTGCAGAAGAAGCATCAGGCACAGCGGACCCCTGAGCAACAGCCATGGGGCCAGAGGCATCCTCCGGACGGTGGCCGTTAGAGTGCTCTGAGACCAAACCTCCAAGATGCCCCTAATGATGGGGGTTCTCCTGGCTGCAGCCTTGCCCCCAAGGGCAGGGGGGCCCCCTCCCCACTCTGCAGGGCTCCGCCACCTCCTCTCCCTCCCCTGCAGTGTCCCAGCCCTATCCCAGGGCTGCCCCCCCCCTCACATGCATGCCTTCTGCCGGCCCCAAGCTGCCCACCTGCTCCCGGCCAGCAGCAGCACCTTGGCCCCGCTCAGCCCTTTGCCCAGGAGCTCCCGCACCACCTCCTGGATGATGAGGGCGCCCATGAAGACGTACTCGTCTGCGTGGAGGAGGGGCTGCTTCAGGTGGGGCCCGGGGGAGATCCTACCCCAGGCTAGCAGGGGGTGGGGGCTAGGGCTGCGGGAAGGTGGGTCAAGGTGCAGGAGGGTGGGAGCCCCTCCCCAGGAAACACCCAGGGGTGTGGACGCCTCGGGGCTGGGCCAGCGGCCAACCAGCAGGTGCCCGGGGACACGCTCTGGAGGGGTTTGAGCAAGTTACCAGGCAGAAAGTGTGCGCGCGTGTCATGGGAGGGGGGCTGGGGAGGCAGGGACTCACTCTGCTCAGATTTGGACGAAGCCCCACTCCACACGTCGCTGGAGCAGTAGGGGATGAAGCTGCAACACCGACCACGGGGGACTGTTCTGGTGCCCAGAGCCCAGGCAGGACCCAGGACAGGAGCCCCTGGAGAAGCACCAGCCCCCAGGAGGGACCACCCCCCAGGCGGGACCCCTCCAAGAACCCTTCAGAAAGGCTCCCCAGGAACGACCTCCATGCTGTCTCTTACACCATGTTTGCATTCCACCAGTGAGGGTTCTCCTCTGGCTGAGAAGACAGGATCCCGGTACCTGGAGACACGGGGCAGTGGGTCTTTCTTTCTCTCTCTCTCTTTTTTTTTTTTTTTTTTTTTTGTCTTTTTGGTACTGGACCCCAGGGTGTTGCCCTTGCCCAGCCCCAGTGGGTCTTTTTTTTTTGCTGTATTGGGGATTGAACTCAGGGGCATTCTACCTCTGAGCTATACCCCCAGCCCTATTTTTTATTCTTTATTTTGAAACTGAGTCTCACTAAGTTGCGGAGTGCCTCACTAGGTAGCTGAGGCTGGCCGCGAACCCGGATCCTCTGGTCTCAGCCTCCCGAATGCTGGGATTACAAGTGTGCGCCACCACGCCCGGCTTCCCAGTGGGTCTTTCTTACGGCCGGGGCTGTGCAGGGTGGGGACCGGAGGAAGGTAAGGAGGAGAATGTTCCTACTTAGCCCCAGAAAGGGAGCTGAACAAGGGTGTGTGGGGAGCGGGGATGGGTGGGCTTAGTCACCACGGGAGGTCACCAAGGCCACTCACGATGCCCAGCCAAGCTGTGACACTAGGTGTGACCCTTGACCTCCCCATGCTTCACCAGCTGCTTTGACCCTGGGGGGATGACCAGTGGCCACCAAAAGCACTTGAAAATTCTTTGAGGAATTGTAACCAAAGGGTGAGAGCCAGGGAACTCGGATCCCTGGGACAGGAAGGACACCTGAGGTGGGCCTCCCTGGGACTCCAGGAAGCGGAGCAAGGTTCTTCCGGAGGACCTCATTTTGAGCGCTCCGAGGCTAGCCCCTCCCCAGCCCCCCAGGCCCGGCCGCTGACCTGTGCGAGTGTGTGGCCAGTCTTTGGAGCTCATAAGGCGCCGCATCGTGTCGTATCTGGAGTCGCAGTTCTCGCGGTTGAAGCAGTACCAGCCGCCTGCGGGCACACCCACCAAGCTGGAGCCCAAGGGTCAGGGGGACCCCAGCCCTCCCCGCGCCTGGGCCCCCCGGACGCACCTTCCAGAAAGAGTAGCCAGCGCCGGCTGCCTTTAGACTCCTTTAGGTAGTAGCTGCAGGGAAAGACGCGCAGGGCAGGCGGTCAGCTGGGGCTGTGGAGGCCACCACTGCTGCCTCCCGCGCCAGGCTCCGGGACAGAAAGGGTCATTCCACCTGTCGCCCGGTGTGCGCGATGGCCGCACGGGGGCGCCAGCGGCCAGGCCCAGACCGACTGCACCGGCCCCGAGAGAAGCGCCGCAGTCCCGAGAGGTGGCGCTGGCGGGGCGGGGACCTGCCGCGAGGGGCTGTGTGGTCCGTGGAAAATCCCCACGGCCCGCCCGGCGCGGGACCCGCGGTAACCTCGGCGCCGGCGGCGGGCGGGGGAGCGCGCCTGGGCGCACAGTGACACTTGGAGAGTGGGAGCGCCCGCGCTGGAGGCCTGGGCGCGGACAACGGGACACGCCGGGCGGGCGTGGGGTGGGGGCGGGTGCCGTCCAGGCGGAGGCCCAGCCTAACGTCGGTCCACTGAGCGCGTGGGCTACCAATTCCTCCTCCAACCCCAGCATCCTATCCCCCCCTTACTTCGGGGCTGGTGTAAGAATACTGGACCCCAGGTCCTTCCATCCCACCTGCGCCCCGCTTCCCTTGCCCCTCTATTTAGCGACGAGGTTCCTGACTGTCCAGAGTCGAGCTGGGATGGTGGTGGGAGACGGCAGGGCTCTCCCCGCCCCCTAGTGTCACCTTTTTTTGCTGAAGCCAGAGCTACTCTCAAACTGCCTGCCGTCGGTCTCCCTGCTCAAGGGTACCGGCAGAGGGGCTGTGCACGGTGGCCGAGGGCGGGCTGGCTGGGGACCGGACCTCCAAGCGCTGTCTCCCCCCCTTGAGCGGGAGGTACTGAGTCAGGCATTCCCCAGGGCCAGCACCACTGGGCGCCCGAGGGGAGCCCTTTTGCCTGGGTGCAAGAACTGCCACCGACAGTAAGGGCCCCGCGCAGCCCCGGAGTCCGCGCGGAGGCAGAGCTGCAGGCGCCACGGGTGGTGAGGCAGCCCAGAGCCCGGCGGGACGCGCGGGCCTCCCGGGGTCCTGGCCAGTGCGGGCCTTACCCTGCGGGGCTGCCGTCGTTGCAGGTCACCGACGTGTTCAGCAGGAGATGCAGGCGCAGGTCCTCGTTGAGCTGCTGCGCCGAGCAGGGGTACAGGGACTGCGCCAGGCTCTTGACCTGCGCCATGAAGCTGTCCATGTTGCCCTCCACGGCCGTGAAGTCCAGCGGGAAGCTCTCCACTGGCGCCGCATCGGCCCGATGAGAGGCCGCCTGCTGGGGTGGCTGCGGGGGAGGCTGCTGGCCTCGGCGCCTCCAGGTTTTCCTGCCCTCCCCGCCCCCGGCCCAGTGCAGCAGGCCGAGCAGCAGCAGCACTCGCACCCCTCGGCCCATGGCCGCGCCACTCGGGCCCGCGGCCACCTGCGGAGAAGCGGGCGACCTTAATAAGGCGGCGGCGGCGGCGAGGGGGGACTCCGCGCCCGGGGCGCCCGGGCCGCCGGGTGCCGGGCGCGCCTGCTCGCGGGCCCCTGAGCCGGTGCGCCCCGCCGGGCCGAGGCGTGCGGGCGCTGGGCGTCGAGGGCTCGGCAGCTCGGGCTCGGCGCGCTCCCGGCGGCGGGCAGCGCAGGGTCTGGGTGCGCTGGCTGCGGCCCGCGCCAATGAGCGGCGGGGCCGAGCTGGGCGTAGTTTGCGGGGGCCGCGGCGGCCCGGGTGCCCGCGCGTTAGATGTGCCGCCGCCGCCGCCGCCCGGGCTCGGCGGAGGGGGAGGGGGCCGCGCTCGCTCTTTTCTTGGCGGAGGCATCGCCTTTTCTTCCCAAACCGCAAGCCTGACGGAGGGGCCTGGACTACCCCGTGGCGGCCGCGGGAGGCGCTCGGGGCCTGGCTCCGTGGGGGGCAGCGCGGCCCGGCGGCCCCAGCGGCTCCATGCACCGCGGCCAGCCCGGCGCCGCGGCCCCCGCCCTGGGAGCGGCTGGGGGGCGGGGAGGAGCGCGGCCTCTCCGCGTCGGGGGGCGCTCTGCCGGGCGCGCAGCTCCGCCGCCCGACGGGCCGGAGCGCAGGGCGGGAACACGCACCTGGAGCCGCGGTGTCCCTCCGCCCCCGCCCGGGCCCCGATCCGCGGTAGGCGACTTGCACCCCGGCGTTAAGACCCGCACCCCGAACTGCCCCGAGCCCCGCGCTCACCGCGCCCAGCGCCGGCGGCCCCGGCTCCTCGGCGTCGCTCGTGCGGCGCGGTCCCGCTGGTGCGCCGGGCTCGGCTGCGCTCCCCCTCTGGCGCTGGCGCGGAGCCGCCCGGGACTTTTATCCAGCCGGGCCCCCGGGATCAAAGCGGCGGCGGACACAGGGCTCCGCGCCGAGGGGCCGGCAGGAGCGGCGCCGGGGCCTCCGGGAGGAGCGGACAGGTGTGGCGGCGATCCGCGGGAGGGACCCGGCGCCCCGGATCGGCGCCGCGGGGGAGTTGCCCTGTCCCGCGCCCGAGCGGGTGGTTCCGGGCGGCTCTCCGGAGGCGCTGGGGACAGAGGGGCCGCTGCGACTTATCAAGGCCGGCCGGTGACTGGGCGAAGTCCCGGATTTCCAGACCAAGCGCCCTGGCTGTCGCTCCCCCGCTCAGAGCAACGTCTCCCTAAGAACCTCTTCCCGGCCCAGCCACCCCTGGGGGTGGGGACCGAGAACCCGAGGAGGGGCTGGCTTGGTGACCCGCTTGCCACCCGGAGCCTCTGCGAGTCACCTCGCCTTCCCTCCGAGCCTCCCTCCGCTCCACTTCCCAGGGTTTAGGTCGCTGGGGACACAATGAAATTCCTGTCGGAAATCAAAAGTGGGGAGCGGGGGACAGGTGTTTGCTCAGGAGGCTTTCTACTCTGGGGTGGTGGTGGTTGAAACAAAAGAAAGAAAAGGTATATTCACCCTCTGCACGCCAGGGCACCATTCTTGCACACAACCATCCGCTCCTTTTCCTTTACCCTGCCACCTGCAGCCTGGTGGTCTTTCTCTGAAGACAGAAAATAGGCCTGGCTTGTGCCACAAGGGTCCAGACCCAGGGCAGGCTTCTGGGTCCCACCTCTTGACTCAGTGCAGCCCAAGCCTGCCTCACCTGGGAGGCACCTGCTGCACTTTCCAGTGTGATGAGCTGGAGGGAGAAGGACCCACACACCTGCATACCCCCCAGGCCAAACCTAGCTCTGACAAGACAGTGAGAGGGCGGCGGACGCTGGAGAGCTGTCCAGTCGTGCGGGGGAGGGGCACAAGGTGCTCCACCGTGAACTGCAGAGCCCAAGATCGGCCAAGAGGTGCCCTGGGGACCTGCTGATCTCGGGATGTTCCCGGAAGGGAGAGACCCAGAGGTCCCCGCAGGACAGGTGCATGTTCATGGGAACTGAGTTCAGAGGAGCTGACGGGAGCTGAGCCTGCATCCAGCTCTCTTCATTCACAAATCCCCACTTGCTGCTCCTGTGTTATCGGCCAGTTTAAAGGCCATTCTTGGGACGGACCAGGGGCCAGTAGCTGCACCTTCAATGTGTCCTCCCAGCTGCCCCCCCCACAGGGAAGGATGACCCAGAGGGTCAGCGTGGGCCAGATCCTGCCCAAGGGTCCTCTGCTCTCAGCCTTATTCCAAGTCCCGGCGTCGGAGAAACGCTAACTTCCAGCTGGGTGGCACGGTTGTGCAGGGTTGTGCTGACCTGGCCCTCAGCCATTTCCTGGCAGGAACATCCTGGGCAAGCCCTGTGACCCCTCTCTCTGCCTCCATTTCCTCCTCTTCAAAGCAGGGCAATGACCGTACCTCCGGCGGAGGGTTGTTGTGGGATTACGGGCACCCATGCGTGAAAGTGCACAGCGGGTTGGTGGTGATGATTGCCAGCGAAATCCCAGGACGAGAGGGGAACATGCATATTATGTTCTCTGGCATTTGCTGTAACGCGATTTAGCCTGCACATTGAACCACAAAGAGCTCGTGTTTTGGCTTACTCAACACCAGGAGCAGAAGCGGAGAGGGGCTCAACCCCAACCTTTCCTGGAACTTCTCTGCCCTGAGTCTCAGTCTTCCCTCTCCCCCTCTGCAGCCCCTGCCATGACCCGATGACCGACAAGGCTGGGACCTGGCAGCCAGGTACAGGGCCCCCGAGGCTGCTCACACCCCTGTCTTCCAGCCCAGGCAGGCCAGCTCTGTCCTCCCCCAAGGCCAGCTTTGTCCTCTGCATCTGAGCTGCTCCCCCATGAACTGGAAGCCGTGGGCACTGGGCCTCTGCTTTCTGTCCACCTGCACCAAGACCAGTGTCCACTGTGGCTCTAACAAGTGCCCAAAGGACGACTCGGGCTTCACCGGCACCGGGTTAGAAACCACGTCACGCCCACTTGAACGGCTGTGCGCAAAACCATAGAAAATAACAAGTGTTAGTGAGGACGCGGAGAAATTGAGACCCTTGAACACTGCTGGTGGGAGCGTAAAATGGTGCAGCTGCGGCAAAAACAAAACAAAACAAAAAACAGTTTGGTGGCTCCTCAATCAGTCAAACATAGCATCAGCATACCACCAGGAAATCCACTCCTAGGTGTAGACCTCAAAGGCTTGGGAACAGGTGTTCCAATAAAAGCTTTTGCTTGACTGTTCACAGTAATGCCATTCACAAAAGCCAAAAAAGTGGGAATAACTCAAAAGTCCCACAGACGAATGGGTTAACAAAATGTGACCTCTCTCTACTATGGGATATATTTCAGCCATTAAAAGAAAGAAGCTAGCCGGGCGTGGTGGTGCACGCTTGTAATCCCAGCATTCGGGAGGCTGAGACCGGAGGATCCGGGTTCGAGGCCAGCCTCAGCTACCTAGTGAGGCACTCCGCAACTTAGTGAGACTCGGTTTCAAAATAAAGAATAAAAAATAGGACTGGGGGTATAGCTCGGAGGTAAAATGCCCCTGAGTTCAATCCCTGGTACCGCAAAAA